>CAJNIZ010038546.1:0-42990 GCA_905231905.1 Symbiodinium pilosum
CGTGGCCGTTTTGAAATCAAGCCCCTACGTTAAAGGAGGAAAAATTTGAGTTTCCACCTTACCCGCATTGTCGAGAAGCGAGAAATGGTTCGCTGGAAGCTAAAGACCCTTCCCGGACTACAAGGAGAGTTTGGCTAGCAGGTTGCTAGGGACGTTTTTCCGTTGTCACAGAAAGCGGCTTTCTGCCATCAAACGAAAAAAAGGGCTGCGTGCTTCTAGCTAGGGCTTTGCCGTTGAGCAAGTGTTTACGAGCTAGTTCTTTCTTTGGTAGTTGCAAGCAAAGTGCTAATGCAAGGGCCTTGCTAGGGAGAGCTTGCACTTGTTACTTGCTACTTGTTTTTCCTTGAGCTAGCAAACGCCAGCTGAAAAAAACCATCGCCTTTTAACCCTGGGAGGAGAAGCCAGAGTTGGTGGTGGGCTAGTTAGTAAAGCTAACGCACCATCGTGTCATGAACATGCTAGTACGGAAAGGTTGTGTGGGTCATTTTGCTTGCAAACGGGCCGGGGGCCGCGCACCCCCAACCCCGTTGTGTAAGGCCATCCATGCTTACGGTAAAATCATGTTGTCACCATGGTTGCAGTCGTGGAAGGGTGGTGCGGGATCATTCTATTTGCGCATTCGGGGGGGGCCCCACCCCATCGCTCTTTCCAAGCCATCCGTGCTTGCGGAAAAAAACATGTCATCGCCATGGTTGCAGTAGGGGAAAGCTGTTAAATGGGGAGGGTGCAACCCCATTTTCTACTTAAACAAACAATAGTCAAACAACCTATCCATTATTTCCAGTGGGATGGTGCGTCGTTTTCTTCCTGTTTCATATCGGTTTGGAAGGGATGGGGGGAGGGTTCGTTTTTGGGAAGAAATCATAGAAATCTATCATCGTGACCGGTGTATGCTAAATATCATTCGATTCCAGCCGTTTTGCGCTAGGGTCCTTGGTGTATACTTTGATGCGTTTGATGTTTCAAGCAGCCTCAGTCGGAATCACGGAGCCAAAGCAAGACGAAAACAGGGGGAAACGTCATGCAAGCGCAGCATTGCATGGGGGAACATGGCCTGCGTTTCGGCTCCGGGTGTTATCTCGTACGGTGTTGAACCCCCCCTACACATCGCCCGTTCGCACTCTGCTCTACAAAAGCTTCAGAATTGTCTGTCACAGGAGGACACAGCATTGTTGATGTTATTAGAGGCCAGGAGGAGAAGTAGGAAAAAATGGAGGCGGGACGTCATGCAGGGGCCGGAAACCCCACTGTTTGCATGGCCTGGACTCCCATCAACAATTTTTTTTTTTCTGTTTGGAGGGTTGCCTTACTGGGCCTCCGAGTTATCGGTCGCAGGACGTAGGGAGACGCAAGATCGCCTATGAAGCGTAAGGTCAAGAGGAAAAATAACAAGACAGGGAGGTGGGGCGTCATGCAGGGGCTGGGAGCGCCTGTGCGCGCATGGCTCGGGACCCCATGTCCATCTGTAGTTTGTCTTCTTTGCTTGCACTTGGAGAAAGCTGCCTTACAAGGGAACGGGCGTGCGCCACGCTGTATTTGGATGAGAGGAGCCTCCCACCGTCTCTTTGAAAAGCTGGGGACGAGAATTTTTTTTTTCAGTCCACACCCGATATGCGGGGATAAAACAACCATGCTTACGGTAAGAAATCATGTCATTGCCATGTTTGTTGTAAGGGAAATGTGGATTATGCGCGTTAATGTTTTTTTAGTTTTTGTTTGCTCGTATTTTTCTTTTTTTTTGTCGCACCTTTTCCGGCCAATCCGCAGTCCCAGTGCGAGGCATGACGGGAAGCCAAACTCCAAGGCGACCCGTGGCACACTGCGAAAGTCCAAGGCAGGAAAAGTCCACCGCAGGGGCAGTTGGCTGGCCAGCGGTGGAGCAGAGAAAGTCTCGGCGAGGACATCGCTGAGATCGAGTGCCGCCCCGTCGACGTTGGCAGCGTTTCCCAATGGGAGGGCGCGGGCTGCCGCGAACGAGAACAAGGCAGACCAGCGGGAGACGTAAGCGGCCGTGGCACCCGACCGCAAAACGTGCGGGGCCACGGGCACGGCTCCGAGCGAGCATCCGGACGAATTGGGCTGCCTCCGAGCTCCACCGGCCACCGAGCTCGATGCCAAGGACGACAAGGTCCGTTCCTTCGCCCGGCGGGCTATGCGCAAGGCTGCTCCGGTTGTGCTGCGCTGCCGGCGGCGAGGCTGGCAAGCTGAGTCCAGCGCAGAAACATTCGTAATATCATCAGGAATGTCATGTGTTGTCTCATTGTTAGTTTGATTGCTATAACAACAAACATTAGTTTTCTCATTTTGTTGCAACGATGTCCATTATTTTGTGACATCCTATAGGAGCATCTTAACACAGTGAGTTAGTTCATTCCTTTAGAGTTTTCACATGTGGACATTGGATTGAGTTCCCACGTAGAGCATCCTCAAATTTGATGTTCTCAACCTTTTCATTCCGCACTCCTTCATCAGCCGTGTCTCCAATGATGAAGTACTGAGTTGAGTACAGAACAATGCGTTTCCCAAAATGTTACAGTTTATACAGATGATGTTGTTCAAACGTATAGCCGACCTGCCTCCTGGGGACATCATGAGAACATGTGTTTTTCGGGAGGATACTTGGGAGCTGTTGCAACCTAATGGTTGTCGACGGCGTGGGTGCCCAAAGCAACGCTGGTCCACCGAGGTGTTGAAGCTAATTGTACAGATGGCCGGTGAGACAACCTTGGACAGGTAATGGGATCTGCCTGCGCCGTTTTGGAAGGGTCGCATTTCAGATTTTTGTTTCGGTGCCTGACATCTGGTACCGACACATGCCCATGTGTCACCGTACACGAGGCTTACTTTCTCAACATTTTCATTTTTTGACCTCAAATTGAGCTTGCGTACATCCTCAATTTTCGGCTCAGAACTGAGCTTTCGTGTGGAACGTCTTCGCATTTGGGCTTACAAAATGCCCAAGCACCACCAAAAAAAAAAAAGAAAAATAAATTTTAATCAATTTTTCATCCGGTGTAAAACAGCAACGCCCAAATCGCGATCCGTTTGTGTGCTAACATCAGCACACTCTTGCACGCTTTGCCCCCAATATTCCATCAGAATTGGCAACTGCTCGCGATGCATGGGAATATTCCTGCCAACCGGCAACGCTGGCCAGTGGCTCCACCGGCATTGCGACGGCGGAGGTGAAAAAACAGCAAGTCGGAGAGTCCCGGCATGAGACTCACAAATCGTGACGACATTCCAGCAGCGCCCTTTTTTTTTTCGACGAAAAACAAGATGCCTCCCTGCTCCTTTTTTTTCTCGCGCCTTTTTACGCCTGCATTGTGGGAATCCAGTCGGAGGGAATGGCAACCCCTACGCAGAGGCGGCCGTTGGCAGGTGCCTACAGCGGCCGGGTTGGGAGGCGACTAGCCAGGATGGGGAATTCCCCACGGGCGTCGGCCAGCAGCTCCGGTAGGTCAGGCATGGCTTCATCGCCGTTGACCCCCCCTGCAACTGGGAGCTCCAGCAGGGAGGTTGCGTATGCCCTCTGGGCTGCGACTGCAAGCAGCGCCGCCCATCTCGCGACCCAGGCCGCTTGTGCAGCCGGACGGAGGTGGGCTGGCACGGCGGGTGCCCGCTGCCGGGCGAGCAGGCGCAGGAAGGTTGCAGCCTCGCCGCCAAAGCGACAAGGCGGCAGCGGCGCGCACGTGTCAGCTCAGGGTACGTGTCGCGTCTTTTGCGCCGCGCGGCGTTGTTCGCTGCCCATCCCGGCTGTGTGTCAGCCCGGGGGTGCGGCTCTCCAGTCCGCGTCACCGGCGAGACCATGGTGGCATCAAGGGCGAGCTGTGACCCGTGCCGCAAGGGCAGGCCATTGGCAACGACCTCAATGCGCCGTGCATCGGCGACAGGGACATCAATGTTCATGTCAGCCACACGGACGTTCCGCGAGACCCGTGCTCCGGCCGCGCGGCAGACCCTGGCAACTGCCCGCTCCAATAGCAGCGCTCGAGAGGCGAGCGCGCCTGTTGTGGCGCAGGCGGTGCGGTGGTCCCCGAGTGCGTCCAGGCGCCCGTGGCAACCGCAGAGGCGTGGCGGCAGCGGCAGCGGCAGCCGGAAGCGGCGGAAAAGGAGCACACGGAACTGCGCACTGGGAATGACAACGCCGTCATGGGTGGGCGCAACAGTGAAGGCCCTTGCCGAAAGGGGTCCGGCCTGTGGAAGCAGCAGCGCACGGGACGCGGGAGACAGTTCAGCAAGGTGCGTCTCGCACGCGCGCTCACCACAGGTTCGGGCAGCATGGCGTTGCCAACGCCCGGGCTCGGACAACCGGCAAAGTGTCGCACCAGGAGGCCCAGTGGGCTGCATAGCGCTCAGCCTCAGCGCTCTTGAGGCCGAGGCCACCAAACCTCAATGCTAGCTGCGCTGCGCGCAGGCTGTGTTGTGGCAAGGGCCCTTCCCCATATTCGAGCAGAGCAGCGACGCAGCATGCGATGGCCGCATCATGCATTGAAGCGTAAGCATGGGTGAGGTGAGGTGGCAGAGCCCGGAGAAGGTAGTTGGCGCGAGGCGCTGCGCAAAAGAGCAGCAGCAGCAGCAGCAGCCATGCTGCCTGCAGATCCTGAATGCGTGGGATGCTCTGCAGCAGGTGGTCCTGGGCCTCGCGTTTGGCTTGGAGCTGATGGCGCACGAACGTTGGTGAATGTGTGGTGCTGCTCTTGCCAGCCTTGAAACCTTCCAGGGCCTCCAGACCTTGCTGCGTGCACAATCCTGTTGACGGACAGACCGGCTGGCCCGGATGGCCGTAGGCCAAGCAATATCTATTGCTTGCCGGGAGGCGTCACGCAACAGGGGCATTGCAAGGCTGCAAGAGCACTGTCCGAAAATTCGACTGTGACCTCGCAGCAGGCGCGCGCCTCCCGCCTTGGGGGCCTCAACGGCGCAAGGTTGGGCACGACGGTGGTGGGGGTCTCTCTTTCTGCCGCCGCGGTCCACAGAGCAGTCGGCAGCGCTGCTCTGGGCGCATGGGCCATGCCTCCTTTGCCAGCAGATGCGGATGACATCACACTTGCTGCCTTACTCTAATTCGCGGATCCGGCGCCTCCAAATCGGCTGCCTCCGTGAGATCGATCCCTGAGGCGCTTGCATGACAGCTGCCCTGCAGGACAAGTGCATATAGGGTTGTACCGGTTGCATTGGGATAGAGTTGACGGTCTTGAAAAGGTCAGCCGAAAAAAATCGTTGGACACACATTCACAGTGCACCCGAATAAGCTGGAAATTATGTCAGATATCCTGTTGCTCCATACAAACAATACAAAGGCTTCGAAATCCACAACAATGGTCAAACATCTATGGAATTCGTGTTTCGAATGCCAATATGCTCCCAAGCAGGCTACTGCGGAACAATTCTGTGTTCGGAAATTGTGCATTGTGGCTCAATTTTGCAGTAAGCAAGAAAGGTCGTGACGCAATGACAAATTTGCAGATCGGATGCTGGGGATAGGCTCTTTGTAAATTATTGTTGCCGAGTACCGACATTCACACACATGGTCACAAAACATTCTCTCCAGTCTTTTTGGGGTTGGTTGCGTGGAACCATGGAATGAATTTCAATTTATCATGGGACATTCCGCCTCCGCTGATTGCGCGGCTGGTGGTGCCACTGCGGCACCTTCGCCAAGTAGCCTGCTGTGGGTGAGGATTCTAACAGGGAGCAAGCTGCAAACACCCAATTCTCTGAGCGGTGACAGCATCCTCAAGGTGTGCCGGTGGTTATTGGGCAAACCACATACCTGGCGCTTGTACGTGACTGTTTCAGTTGGCAGAGGGCAGGGCCAAACTGAGATAGTGCACGTGCCCAGTCATGGCGATGTCAATTTTACGCATTCGCCAATTCCGTTCACATTGGAAGACATTGTTACGTACGAAGGTGGTATGGTTCCTCGAGCAAGCTCGTTAGCATCTATGTCTCTGGCGTCCACACTTCTGGACCGACGGATTCCTGAAATGATCCATGGGTGGAGAAGTTTGCAATATTTGCAGCCATGTTCTCTTTAAATGCCCTTACGGGTTGAATAGGAGCGCAAGTGCCGGAGTCTTGCGGGGATTTGCCAGATGCTGTTGATGGAGGAATTATTGCACCATTCTAACACAGATGTTTGGGTACCCAAGTGGTGCACTACTTGTTCCCTTTATCAATATCCCACCCAGGATGTTACAAAACATTACCACCTGAGCGCAAGAGGGTGGACGTTCCAGCCACTAAGGACTGTCAAGGTTTATCGCGTCCGACGACTTTGTTCGGATGCTCTCGTCAGTGTTGCGCGTTTACCCATCAGCACTACGGAATTGGCAGGCACTTCCAGGGAACATCGCATTTGCCTTGCGAATGGGTGTGGTATGATCACCATCCGGTGCAGTTTCAATTGCTCTGTGAATGACTTGCCGAACCTGCAGAGTGTTCTCGCATATCCGCGACGTCATTCGTTGGCAAAGTTTGCGCAAGCCTTGGCGCAGCTTCTGCAGGGAGAGGATGGGCTTGAAATCTTGCAGCGGGCAGTGCCGGAATCCTTGCATTTGCCCAGAGCAGCGGAGAAAGTCACCAGCACTATGCAAAGCTTTTTGGTTTCTCTTTGCAACCAAGCGTCCTGGCAGAACGTACTGATTTGCTTGTTTTGTGCGGGCTGCTAGTCCTGGCTCCTTGGCCTTCTTCCTTTGCTGTTTGTTTGCAGAACGAAGGTTAGCATGCTCTCCAACGAGGAGACCGATCGTGAGGTTATGCAGCGCTTCGCGCCGCTGTCACGCAGTATCCAAGATTTCATTGCAGAGCACCTTGGTTGAACCGCAAGTTGCAGCTTATTCACCAAAGAAATTCCTACCGTGGCAGATGCCAGGTGCACATCAAACTCTGCAGACGTTGCTGCGCTCGCTGAAGAGTGGCTGTGTGGCACTTTTTCCCTTTGTGCGCAGAAAGCGGGTGGCCAGAAGCTTCCAACCATGCAGCTCGACCTAGCAGAATGGTGGAGAAGAAGAACGAGGGTACGTGTATTGCAGCAAGTTGACCAAATTGTCTGAATATTGCACTGTTTTCATTCCTTACCAGCTTGTGTAGCATCACTTTTTAGAGTCTAGATCAGAAGGTTTGGCAGCAGCATGAAACAGGCTGTAAAACTTTGATCGGGTTTCAATGGAGGATGTACTGCCTGCAGGTTGACTTCAGGTCGAGAACTGCGGAATTTTGCTAGTGAGTCTGCGTTGGGTGCTGGCATGAGTCGGCCGATGCTTTTTTTTCGGCCAGGGCCGGAAAAGATCATAATGATTTTTTTCGGCTTGTGGGGTATCTGGGTTTAGAGCGTGTTCAACCAGGCTGGCATGGACCTGGCTCTAAATGATGCACGCATAATCAGCATACTTTCGGTTGGGCACGCAAAAATTCACTTCGAAGTTGTGAGCTAGGCCTATGTGTGCATCTGAATGAGGAACAATTACATGATCAAGGACTTCCTGAAGCAAGGGGAGCGATACCCAGGACTCTTGGACAGATTACAGTTTTCCCTTATCCAATGATGCCGACAACCAAGCGGCCGTTCGGCAAGAAACTTTGGTCCAAGAGCCTTTGCATCCCGATATTGCGCCGTCGTATCAATTGCATTGTATTCCCCTGCATGAGAACACAGGGATCGAGATGTCCAGGCCGCCCTGCAGTGGCCAGCTAATGCCAGGTATATGACGAACGTGTGTGATCGAAAGTGTTTCGAGTTCGCTTGTGGTGGTCCACGGCGAGGGAACAATCGCAAGCTAACGGTGGAATCTTATTCCCACATCTTCCCAGAATCTAGACGGCCCATACCTAACCCAAACGAGTATGATGCTCCTCAAAAACTTGTACTGATGTGCCAGGGTGCATGTTGGGTATTCTCTCATGCCAAGGAATGGACCACCTCGTACCGATTGATTCAAAAGGTGATGCGGTGGCCGACTGGCTAAATTCCCCGCCCATGGTTCGCCGGGACTATGTGCCTCGAGAAGCTATTCTCGGCAAAGGCATGTTTGGTACTGTTTGGCGTGCTATGGACCTAAGATCACGCCAGTGGTATGCGGTAAAGCGCAGCAACACTTCCCGGCAGCCGACCATCTTGCGAGAGCGGGAAGTTACGAATCATGTGCTGATGAATCCGCACCCGTGCATCGTGCAAATTTTTGGTAACCATTACATAGAAAGCGGCTCATGCTTCTCCTCGCTGGTCATGGAGTTTTGTGCTGGTGGAGATCTGCAGGATAAGGTGAACCAGGCTCACATTGATCATGGCTACAAAGTGCCAGTGCAAGCCTTGACCTGGCTGGGCCAAATCTTTCTGGGTTTGGACGCTTGGACTATTATTGTCTTAGGCAGATGCAGGAGATGACAGTTTACGGTAGCAGCACAGGGAGTGTGCGCTGTGTAGGTGTTTGCTCTTGTGTGCTCGGATCACTCCTCACGTTTCCTTCCAGCTTGTTCATCTTGCTCCACGTAGGAACACCTGCACATGGTGCTCGGCACGTTGCAGCGCGACCTGAAGCCTCGCAATGTTGTTTTTTCTGACGACGGGCGTGCGAAGCTGACAGATTTCGGCATGGGGCGAATAGGCCGCATCACGGGATTGTAGCATTGTACCAGAAGTTTGGACAGACTTGCCACATCATGTTGAGACATGCTGCACGTTTGGGCATTGTTCTGGCTGCTGGCGTAGGCTTGGTCTCAAGTGGCGCCTTCACGCTGCAGAACTGCCCTCCAGGAAGTCCTGCCTATGTTGCACCCGAGGTGGTTATCCAGAAGCCTTACGATGCTCCTCAAAGCTTAGCTGTCTGCGGGTCGTGTTGCGGCAAGCAGGGGCGCCCCAATGTGCGAAGGATATCCTCAGAGGTTAGCTGCTTGTGGGATTGTAGTGCTATGCTCCAAGGTGTCCAGAATTTAGGTTTGTGTGCTGAGGGTGGCATGTAGTGGCGACTGGAAGTATGTAAGCGGACTAGCGGGGCGTGCAGCAACATGCAGACAGTGCATATCCAAACCATTGTTTGCAGATACTTGCCGCAGCTTTGAGGGGCCTCCCTAATGTGTACCATTCAGATTTTTGCCGGAAATGTGACTAGGATTTTCTACTTGTGCCTTTGACTTGGAGCACAAGAGCTAAGGACTTTAAGGCAGACATCTATTCATTTGGTGTAGTTTGCTGGAACGTCCTCACCGGTGGCATCCGGGATTCCGGTGGAGATTGGTCAGCGCCTTGTTACGCTTTCTCCGCCCATAACTTTGCCAACCTGGCAAACAACCACCGCTTGTTGGAGAAGCATGCTGCGCGACGAAATTTGGAGTCCAAGAAGCTACCCTGTTTTTTCAAGCCTAGGTTGAGGACACGAACAACTCACGAGAGCTCTAAGTGTAGGGAGTTTGTTTGACCGGATGGGTCTGTGGAGTTGAGGTAAGACATCCATCGAGGCGGGTTTGCAGCGGCAGCATCTTTTCACATATTTTTGGTTCACATCTTTTCCACCTGTATCTAAGGGCCCCGTCAGGTACAATGCCCAAAGCACAACTTCAGAGGCTGCAGAGTTTGTGTTGCTGCTGACCAAACCAGACCCTGAGCAGCGCCCAGACCATAGCCCACGACTTAGCTTACCGACCTAAGCTGTTTGTTGGAGCATGTCAAGAGCGTTCACAAGGAGTCTTGTCCAGGAAATGCTTGGCAGCCTGTGTGCCTGAGGTAAAATCCGCAGTGTGCGCTTTATGGCTTGTTTGAATTTGCCTGAGCCGGATGCAAGAAGGAGCCAGATTGATGAGTGGATTCGCAACCGAGATAAGCTAGCCGAAAAATCTCAGCTTCAGGTTTAGGTGCAGGGCGCAAGATGCGGTGCTATGTGGTCTGCCTCTGCTTGTTAGTGTCTCGAAGCAGACTTCCCTCAAAGAGGGCATGCCTTCCTAAATGTTGGACAGAGAGCGCGTCAGCATTACTGTGGCAGCTCCGGAGTGGCTTCCCACATCAAACTTTCAACTGCTAGGCAACAGGTAGTCAATATGATGCATTGGTTGCGGATTTTGGCTGCGTGGTGTGTGAAGCTTCTTGGTCCTCTCCAAAATCAAGGATAAGTTTCTTGATGTTGCTCGGCTGCTTGACTGATATTGGACAAAAGCTCCAGTCGAAAAAACAGAAAAGGAGACCGCACAGGTTGTAAATGCAGGACAGCAGCGTGGCACTGTCACGGAACGGTCCGGAACGGTTGTTGTGTGCAGAAGCTCTTTCCCGTATGCCTCGACTTCCACAGCTGCACCGAGATTGCAGTCTAGAGTACACGTGCAAGAGCGTATGGGAAGTGGATCAGTTGAAAATCGATTTCTTCAACTAGCGCACCTGCAGTTGTAGCACCTGTCCGCAACCCAAGATTTTGGCAGGTATTCAGCCTCCCAACCATATTCACTGAGCTAGCGATGGCTGAGCATGACAGCGGGAACGGAAGCAGCTGCTGCCTCAGCTCAACAGCGCAAGAAGCGAGCTGCAAGATTGTGGCAAGCCTAATTGCGAAGCTCTCGCCGTGACGTGTTTCCTCTTTCCTACTTTTATATCAATATGTGGGTGCAAACCTCAAAAATTTAAATGGCACGAGGTGCCGAGACTTGGGCCGGGACCTTGTCGTAGTGGAGAAGAAGGGCGGTGGGGCCGGCAAACAAGATTGCTCGGCCATGGCTGCTTGGTAGCAAAGGTTGGGCAGCGGGCCAGGATCGGCACCAACCTGGTGACCATCCGGTGGGGGTGTGGTCCCAAAAAAGCGTTGCATTTCACTGACGTAGATGACCATGGCAGCCTACTTTTCCAGGCCAGGAGTGCTCCAAGCTGAGCACTGAGCTGGCTGAGAAGCGATTCATCTGCCTCCAGCACCTGCTTTCTTGTGCTTTGGGCTGAGGCACCAGGAAAGCCTGCAGCGGGTGAGGCCGGGCCCACCGAATCAACATGCTTTGGAATACCATGTCCGGGTGCCACATAGGCCGGTTATTCGGACACGTCAAGCAAGACTGCTGGCGCCACAGCTGCTACAGACAGCAAGATGCGCACAAAGCAATTATCAGCTCCTGCTACACACATTTCCAGGATGCCGTAGAAGTTGTCGGTGTCGAGTATGATGAGGCCAGTCTCGCGAACAGCACCATCCATGACACATTGTTTGGGTGAGCACCAAGCAAAAATACAGGTGCAAGACAGCTTCTTTTGAATGTTGCTTTCTTCGATTCCAGTTGCCAGCGTAGAAGCCTGGGCTATAAAGGCAAACGGCAGGATTCCATCCCTCCCAAAGAGCGATAGACCTTCTTTGCCACATGAGCAGTGGAACGCAAAGAGCAAAGGCCTTGTGAAAGCTTTGCTGCAGCAAGAAAACTTGCAAGTAGACGGGACGTGAACTGCTTACTGTTCCTCCGATGCTGTTCATGATTGCCATGGACCCCAGCATCACGCAGCCACTTGTCGAGCTGGAAGGCCAGCAGGCAGCTCGGCTGGTTTCAAGCGCTTAGAATCATGACGTCAAGCCTTGGCCGGGTTAACAATCGGGGTGCTGTTGTAGTTGTAGCCTGGATTGTCAATTGTGTGGTCACTGCTGCAGATCAAAGGGGCCAGACATGTGGACAACTTTTTTTGGCTTCAAAGCACCTTGAGCAAAGAGCCGCTGGCTCCGCGTTGTGATCACACCCTGGAATTCTGTGGAATTGCCCTGCCAACCCACATGGTGCCACAGCTGGCTTTGTGACCACATACCATGCTCAAGGTGGTCCTTCCTTGGCCTTGAGACTGTAGCCGCCAAGCAAAAAGTTGATCGAAAGACAGAGCAAGACCCTGCTGTATCGCCAAACCTTGCTTGTCCCAGCATCACTAAACATGACCGCGAAGAAGGACAGATGTTCATTCGTGTTTCTTGTTGTCAACACTGGCTCCCGCTCAGGCAAGCCAAGATGCAAGGTCTGCGTTGAAGCTGTCAATGGCTTGCATGCAGCAGATCTTGGCGGCAGGGATCGCAGTGCTGATCACGGTGCTGGATAACTTCCCATATGGATTTTTAGTATTCCCCATGGCTCATGATCTGCATGGGCTCGGTGTTTCGATGGTGCTGCTCTCTGCCGCGATTGCCCAAGCTGTATTTTCATGCTGCTCGAGCTTGCCTGAGGGGCTTGGCTGCATGATTGTTGAAAACATCCCGATGTTGCACTCGATGGCGCTATCGGTGTCGACATCTTTGGCGGACAGGTCTGAAAGGATTCTGCCTACTACTCTAGCTTTGTATTCGACAGCATCCCTTGCAACAGCTGGTGCCTTCTTACTCTTGGGTCATTTTGAGCTGGAGCGGGTGTTCACGATTTTGCCGAAGCCAGTGCTGATGGGCTGCATCGGTGGGATGGGTATCTACATCACAGCAGCAGGCGTGGAAGCCACCACCGGGATTGGCTGGGCTTGGAGCGGGACCGCGCTCCTGCAGCAGGCAATGCATTGGCCAAGAATCCTTCTTTTGCTCCTCTTGGAGCTCACCCTCCTGAATTTTTTACGGCTAGCACGGGGCAGGGAATGGGAATCCTTCGTGTTGCCGCTTTTCTTCTTGGGACTGGTCCCCGCCAGTTGGATTGCTCTGTATGCAGCTGGTTTTTCTCATGAGCTGGCGCAGGAGCAGGGGTGGATTTTCAATAACTTTCCAGCAACGACGAGCTACTTCAGTCTCTGGAGACTTGACCTCATCGCATGGGAGGTCTTCCCCCACCAGCTTCCACTGCTGATGGGCATCGTGGTGTTCAGTTGCCTCCATGTTCCTGTCAATGTCCCCGCTCTTGCACAAGCCACAGGGCGGAAAGTCAACGTAAACCAGGAGCTGTCAGCACATGGTGTTGCAAATTTAATTGCCGCTTGTGTAGGAACGCTGCAGAACTACATGGTTTACTCATCGAGTCTGCTGTACTTCAAGTGCGGAGGTGGTGCCAGGGCGACTGGCTTTTGTGTGGCTTTGGTTGTATTAATGGTCATACCCCTGGCCAGTTCCTTAATATCCTATCTTCCACGAGTTCTTTCTGGGGTGCTGCTGGGCCACCTTGGCATTGAACTCATGTGGGAAGCCCTTGTTGACACGTGGCCGACGCTAGATATCCTGGAGTATCTCATTGTTGTCTCAATAGCTGCGATTTGCAACGTCAGCTTCATTTACGGATTGCTAATTGGACTGCTGTGTGCGTGCATTGCATTCGCAGTGCAAGCTGCGCGCTCTGATCCTGTACGCTTTGCCTTTTACCCAGGGCGGGGTGTACGCTCTCGGAAGCTGAGAAGCCAAATAGAGTTACGGATCCTGGAAGAGTTTGACAACAGGGGTGGCTTCATGGTCCTGAGACTTCACGGCGTGCTTTTCTTTGGAAACACGCACTCCCTGCCCAAGAGGGTGCAGGACATCGAGTGCCAGGTCTTGATCCTTGACTTTGCGCAGGTCATCTCGATTGACTCCTCAGCCTACAGCTGCGTGGCCGAAGGAGTTGCTGGCATTGTGCTACTGGTTAAAAGCCTCGTGGTTGGCAATCGTTGTCAGCAGATCGCTTAGGTCAGCTGGATATGTTGGCAACGCAACTGCAAAGCAGGGGTATAGAGCTCCTGTGCAGCGGCCTGCTGGCAGAGATGGCCAAGGCAGCACTGTTTTTGCAAGGTGTTTGTGCCCTGAATCTGGAGCGCAGGTAACAAGATATACTCGACTTTCCGCTGCGAGCTTCTTTCTTGAGACCTGGCTGCAGGGCCACCAGCTTGTGCGTGCAACGCCTGCATATCCCACACTTGATTGATCGTTCCTGGCCATATCAGGACATGGATGCGGCGGTTCAGCGGGTGGAAGAGATGGCCCTGGGCTGAGCTTTGCTGCATGGATTGAGCACAACGGAAATCTGATGCAAAGCTGCTGAAGGCTTTGCTCATACCCCAACGTGTAGTTGTCTGCAAAGGTTTTGACTCTCTCGAATGGTCTGCCCGCCCAACCGCCAACTCTATGTCGCTCGCAAGCCGCAGCTTCAAAACCCTGGGCAGCTCAAGCTTTGGAGGCGGAACTTTGCACACATGTTTTGCACACTGCCAGCCACCATGAAGTTCCAGATAAGTGTCAGGCTGACCAGCAATTCTTTGATGACGTGTGCTGCAACCTGTTGGAACCCCTTGGCCTTCCGCAGCCTGAAACGAGTATTTCACTTCGGAGATTCTTCGAGTAGGAAGCTCGGTCAGCACTTTATTGGGAGGGCTGTGAGAGTTTTAAATGCTTGCTGAGGTTTCAGCGTGCTGTTGAAGGCACCGTCTTGTGGAATCCTGGTGATCCCTCTGACTTCGCTTTCCTGCTTGTCAGCGGGCACGTGGGTGTTTCTCGGTGCACGGACTTCATTTTTGTCTCGGACTCTTTGAGTAGCGTGGTGCAAGCCAAGTCGTTTTGAGGGTGTAGCACAGGTTCTGGATGACTACTGCGACCGTGGTGGAGCGCAGATGGACGGCCGCAGCTTCGTGGACTGCAGCGTGCGAGGGCAATTCACTGGTGAACTGAACCTGCCACTTGGCTATCAGCCGTGTTGAAGGGAGGGCCTGGGACGAGGTGGCGGAATTGGCAAACGCTTGTCGTGCTTTTGGAGGTTCACCGGCGAATCACGCAAGAATCGAATCATTGCAGCAGCCTAACTTCGATGACTGTTGTAGGTCCAGTTTGCAGCGTTGCTCGCTGGAGGCGACAGAAGACCTGTCCATGTGGACCGTGACGCGCAGCAGCTTGATCCGAATGCAGCGAGAAGCGCATCTCAGCTCTGTGTTGGATTGGCGTGAATCGGCCTTGAGGCTCTGGGGCCCGCACCGTTTTGTCTTCAGAAGTGCCTTGAGGCTGCCGCTGGCTTTCGCTCTGCAAGGCATTGCGCCTCGAGCTTAAACTCGCTGCTCTTCTGTTATGACCTTCCTGACTCGCCGCTTGCTGCAAAGGCTCCGGTATGCTGCACACAGGCCATGCCACACTATCCTTTTGTGCAGCGCTAAGCTAAAGTCGCTGCCCGTCCGACTTTGCCAGTGAATCCTGCCAGGATGTACCTCAGCATGCTCGATGGTCACGTTCATACGGTGTGAGGGTTCGAGCCCTTCCGCCTTTGCGAGGGGGTTCGGTTCATTTACAGCTCATGTCACGTGGGCCAACTGCCACAAGAGCACGCGCATGCGATAGACCAAGAAAAAACAGCCATTGCAATAAGACTGCAGGGCCAGGTGAGGTCCGGATACCTCATGCAGACGCGCTCCTGCAGGCAGGGCTGGGCAAGCACAGTGGCACCTACCAGGGCAATGCGCTGTTCACTTGCCGGTTGCTCGCCTATGCTGTACCTGACCTGATGTCCTGTCACATGATGCATTAGAGTACATCCTGGTTTTCAGGGACGGTCATGGCAGCTTCGCGAAGGCAAATGCGCATGCAGACAGCACTCTTCAAAGATAGCTGTGCAGCCGTTCTCCAACAATCTCTTCCTGGGTTGAGGTGGAGAAAATCGAGCTTGGGATGCCAATTCAGTGGCTCGTGCGCACTACCTTGTGGCTGCACTCTTGTACAAGGTGTATGACAACAAGATACAACAAGCTGAACAGATATCAGCTAAGGCGCGCGATCGCAGAGAAATATTTTGCAACGGCGCTGCCTGAGGCGTGTCATGCTGGTTTCTGCGAGCCTTGTCAAAACCGCAGCGTGGGCATGTTGTGAGTCGGGGTCTTGCCGAACCATTTGTTGGTTGCAAGCAGGCTGCCAAGAAAAGCACACGTCAAGAGACTTTGGATGCTATGGAGTACATGGACTCCAAGGTTGGCAAAGTGAAGAGAAGTGTGCGATGGCATGTGATTTCTTTTTGGCGATTGGATGCCTGCTGTGCCGTGGAGGGCAGGGAAAAGTCCATGGCAGTAGAGCCAGCCCGCCATGCTTCTTCTACAGTTCTATTCAACTCGCATGCTCTGTCTGTTGAAGTCTTGGCAGGTTCGTGGGGCGCTATGACATTGAGCAGAGGCAGCAGCGACTAGAGGGATTTGTTGAGTCAGGGCCTCAGTGCTTGGAGGCAATTGGCAGAGCACAGCGCTTCAGACAGATATGCGCAGGATGTCCTTGGCCGAGAGTGCTTTGGCTTCTCGCTACCCTGATGAAATTTGGTCGGGTGACTGGACGGGCATGAGAAACCGCTGCGCAGATCGAGGGTTTGCAACATTGGATGTAGTCCCAGGAGCTTGCCCAATCTGAAGAGCCTGTGGTTGGTCAAGCCCTAAGATGCGACCACTGTTGTAGAGAGTGCGTGCTCACCGCACCCTATGATTGTGTGGACGTCATGATGCTACCTGACAAATTATGACCGCTGCTGCTGCTGCTGCTGCTTTTGCAGCTCCTGCTCTTGAACCTCATCTTCCTCTTGCGATCATCATCACAGCCTCGACCACCACTGAGCGCGCCATCAACATCTGCCATAGCCGCCGTGCCGCTGCGATTTCGCCAAGCGCACCACCACCCGCGTCCAGTACTAGCGCACCAGCACAAGCGCAAGTGCGCAGCACACATCAAAGCAATCATAACAGTAATGACAACACGCGCACTTGCAAACAAACTGATCCGCAGAGCCTTCCCCTGTTGCAATTACGGTGATGACATGATTTTCGCAAACATGGATGGCCTTTAAAAAAGCGGGGGTTGGGGGAGCGCAGCACCCCCCCTTTGCAAACAAAATTATTTGCACAGCGTTTCCCTACCACGGATGGCCTTGGAAGTGAGTGGGTAAGGGGGTGGCACAGCCCTCCCCATTGCACACGAAATGATCCGCACAACCTTCCCTTGCTGCAAGCATTGTGATGACATGATGATTTTTTATTGCAAACATGGATCTCTGAACACATACTTTTCCCAAGCATACATGCAGACCGTGCGCAACTTGAGTGTTTTCAGTTTGGAGGACTGGTCCAATGGGTTGAACGGATGGGCAGGGGGGGGGGGGGGGGGANNGGGCGTCCACCATGTTCTTTGGCCCCGCGTCGAGCCACACGAAGCCCGAAATTGCGATTGTCACGACCCTTATTCTCATCTTCGTTGTCGTTCTTTGGAGCAACCCGCTATGCTCGTGATTGTATGCAAAGCCCTTCACAGTGGCTCTGCTTGGGTGGCAGTTGGGAGGACAGCAGATGGAAGCGGATTCATTGGCGTGAGCCTTTGGGGCTTTTGTTTTGCTATTGTGGGGCTCCGGCTGCTGCCGTACAAGTGCTCCCGCCAGAGCAGTTGCTGAGGTCCTTGTTTTGCGCAGGTATCTTCTCATGCTACCAGCAACCTTTGAGGAGTAAAGCATGTTGGAAACACCAGTCGAGAGCTGCAAGTGGATCCTACTCAGCCCCAGCATGGCTCTGCAGGGTGGGGGGAAGGTCTATGCAGGAACGCTTCCCGCCTTTCCCATCCCCTGCAGTTTTGTATGTGACCTGTGGCAACGCTGAAAGCTGCTTCAGCCAGCAAGGACAAGACGCCGATCTGCGAGTGGGCAGATGTGGCCGCAATATGCGAGCTGTGTCCCAACCTGGAGTGGCTCTCTCTGTCGAGGACTGCTTCCCAGCTTCCCAATGCTTAGGAAGGGAGCGGAGGAACCAATCCGTAAAGAGCTTCACTTGCAGAATCCTAGACCGTCGCGCAGGGATTCAATCCCACTAGTAGTGGATGTGCTGGATGTGTCGGAAAGAGAGCCTCGCCGGTGAACTGGTTAGCTCATGGTATTCGTAGAGAGGAGAGAAACGTTTTAGAGGCTTCCTCTTTCATGTCAGGTGTGCCCTTCATGCCAGTGCTCGTTCTAAAATGGCACTTTTGCTCGTGCAGCTTCATGGTTTCATTTTGAGTACTGCGTGCAGCCAGTCTCATCCCTGCTGGAATATTCAAACGGCCTTGTCATTTGGAGCTGCGGTAGGCTAGTCTTAGGCATTTCGTGTAGCCACAGTGGATGATCATCAAGCTTGGCTCAAGGCCTAAACAGATTTGGTTTCGTGTCTAGGAGTGCCTTGCGCAGGACGCGACTGAGATCTTGTCAGAGGGGGGCACTGCCTCAACCTGCTCATGCACCGAAGGGTACCGCATGCAGCAGCCATGCAGTGGGCGGGGAGACTCCTTCACAGCCCTTCAGCCCAGGTATTTCAGAGCGATTGGTGTTCAAGCCTTTTGTGTGCAAAGTGCGCACATTGATCCTAAACGGAACGCAGATTGCCTGGAGCCCTAATTGTTATTCTTCTTTAACTGTGTTTGGATATGTTGCGTCAGCTGTTGCTCATGCTGAGACCTGGCCAGATCTCCTTGCAGTTGACTCGCTTGGTGCGGCTTCGTGAGCAGAGCGCGATCACATCCAAGTTATTGGGGGTTGAAAGGTTGATGGAATTTTGTGCTTTGAGCTGCGGCTTAAGTCTGCAGGTTAGCATGGATTTCCCTGCCCGTCCTGACATGGAGCACCTTCAGCTCTTCGAGGCGTTGCCACCAGACTGGACGATCCTTTTGGATCCCGCAAGCTTCTTGAAGCTAAAGAGCACCCACAGAGTCTCCTTTCTCAACAGCAGAGCTTTGGAGACGTATTGGGCAGGCCTTTGTAGGTCTCGTTTGGAACGGCTTATCAATGCCGACGGCTCCTGCACGGTCGAGCTTCGCTTTGACGTTGCTGACAGTCATCAACCGCCGACCGATTTGGCCAGTTCTTCGAAAGTAGACTGCCCATTCGCTGCAGCCCTTTCCCTGCAAAACTATTGGAAAAGTTTGGCTCGCGAACTTGTAGGCGATGCTCAGGATCTTGGCTCTGTTTGTCAACGGCAGATCCTGCGAAAACCAACAGTTCAACATGCAGCTGCAAACTCAGAAGAACCACAGGAGTCGGAGGAAGAGGACCGTTGTCCTTCTCTTTGCCCTGGATCGCTTTCAGCGACTGTTGGAAATGAGTTGCGCCATTCCATGGAGGATTTTCGGTTCCCGGAGCTACCAGATGCTCGTGCCACACCTGAGATTCACACCGCAAACCTTCTGCAGGAAGTCAACATCAATAAGGATGGCTTTGGTCGCTTCACGTGCTGCCATCTCAATTGCCCCTTGGGCGGGGATCGGTGTGTCATGGCAAAGTATCCCTTGCCTTGGCAAGGGGCTGCAACGGCCCTTCCTACCGAATTTCTCCATCCGTTTCTCGGTGGGAGGCCTGTCTGGAAATGGCGGGTTTCTCGTCAGCCTTGTGCGTATTACGAAGTTGAAATCAAAAGTCCAACCAACAGAGCTCTTCCTGCTAGAGAGCTTCCCGGTGCGCATTGTGTGTCTGTCGGCCTAGCGCTGGCAACTCTTCCTTTGCGAGGCTTGTGTCGACAACAGGCAGGTTGGAATGCATACAGTTGGGCATTGCACGGGGATGATGGTCAAATGTATCATGGGCATGGTCAGGGTCAACGGTTCAACCCGCTGTGGGTTGCTGCTGGCGCTCTGCAAGGGGACTGTCCGAAGAAGGGGTATCCAAAGGGCAGTTCCGGAGCAGCCCCCAAAGACCAGCAGAGAAGACATGCGAGGACACCTAGGTTCAGTGTTGGGGATGTAGTTGGTTGTGGTGTGTGCAGGCTTGATGATTTAGGGTATTTCGGGATTTTCTTTTCTTTGAATGGCGAGTTGTTGGGGGTGTGCTTTCTGGTCTTTGCAGCAGTTGAGCCACGCTTCTATCCTTGCGTTGGGATCGACACGCCGTTTGACCTAAGCTTCAATTTCGGTTGCAAGCCATTCCGCCTTGATCTGCACGCTCTGGACTCTGACGGCCTACAACGTGTTTGCACCCAACAATATGCTGTGACACACTGTGCAGATGTATCCTCACGCGTGATGGAATTTCCAATCGCCCACTGGCGAACTAGAGGAATGGCACCAGAGGAAGACGAAGAAGCAATTTCAGTGGACAGCAGCTCAGTCGAGAGCAGCGACGCCAACACCAGCTCTGAAGACGCGTACTACCCTTGCTCAGCAAGTCCAAGTCCGGATGCAGAAGGTGCCTTCTGAACCGGGAAGGCATGTCCCAGCTCCCATGCAAAGCAACGTTAGTGAGCTGCTCTGTCGTCAAAACTGGCTGTCCGCTAGGGCGTGTCAGTATGCAAAGCTGCTCTGACCTGGCTATTCCAGGCTAGGCATGGCTGTGTTGACTAGGTCTGTTCCCGCAGCTGGAGCATCTGCATCTTTCCCAGAACTCGTTGGAGGAGGTCTGTGTGCCGTTATGCGCTGTTAATGGTGTGTTTACAATTGGATGGTTGGCATGGTCGACAAATTTATGGGGTGGAGGGGATGCAGGGCACAAACAAGTTACATCGTGTCTGACTGTTTGGGCGTTGGCTTCTGCCAGGGAATTCCCCATTCGCTGGATGAGATCCAGGCCAGTGCTGCAAATTGCCTGTTTAAAGATCTGCCGACTGCTGACACTTGTGAGCTAGGTCCCCAGATGCAGTCAGGCATGCAGGGTGTCAGTTTGTGTAGTTCATGAGATCAAGACTCAACACCTGGTAGTTTCCAAAAATGAAATTGGCAGTTCCCAAGTAAACCCCACTGTGATCAGTAGAGCGAGAGGGAACCCTCCAATCCCCTAGCTTGGGCAATGTTACAGCCATCGGCCCGCTGTTACCTTGGCTCGCAGCATCCACCATCGACCTAGCGTCTGCTGCTGTTGCTGTGGACAGAAGGCTACTCGTAGTACGCCCTTCCGGGTGTTTTCTTTTCAAGATGTGGAACAGAGCAGACCCTGGAGGACTTCTGGCCGCGGCCATTGCTGTCACAATGGCATCCACGCCGAAGATCAACACGGCAATCACCGAAATGTTCGGCATCCAGCATCCAGTGCTCCTAGCTGGCAGCGTGCTTACTGAGCCAGATTGTCGCCATCACATATCTCGACATATCTCGACATATCTCGACATGTGACTGTTCCACGAAAGGCATGAACATCGCTGCCAGTCCAGAGCTAGCAGCTGCAGTGCCGAGTATGCAAGAGCTAGTTGGTCCTTGTCTGTTTGTCCCAGCCTGTTTCGCTGCAGGGCCACAGCATGATAAGGTCACCAACGCAGGTGGGATGGGTGTTTGGGGCGGCGTAGCTTCGCTGCAACGCAGTTCAATCGGCAGAAGATGCGCACAAAAAACCGGAGGGATTTGTGGTCAAGGTGAACTACACGCCCAAGATGTTCAGGGCCAAGATCAAGGAGCTGAAGGAGAATCTGAAGGACCCAAACGCACCTTTTGGGGCCGCTGGATGGCATTGATCAGTTTTGGCAGTGATGGGGGTAGCGCGCTTGAAGCTGATGGATCGGACAGACTTGTCTGGAACATGTATCCCAGCCCCGTCCCCTGCTACTTCTAGCTGTACCTTCCGCCGCTGCCATTCCTCTTGCAGCTGGTGTGTTTATCACGACATGTGTTCACTTGCAATACAGGTGACATCTCTCGAAGACATGTGGAGACCATACGATATTTTTAGTACGTCAATAGCAGCAGCACCAGGAGTAGCCGGAGCAGTAGTAGCGACGTGCTGGTCGTAGCAGCCGAAGTGCTGGGCCTTGGTGGTGATGCTGACTGGTAGAAGCCTTATGTAGATTGGGATTGCTCCCGAAATGGCATGATGGGCAGATTTTACGTACTGCTGCTGCTACTGCTACTGCTACTGCTGCTGCTGCTACTACTAGTACTACTACTGCTACTAGTACTACTACTGCTACTAGTACTACTACTACTACTAGTACTAGTACTAGTACTACTACTGCTACTACTACTGCTGCTACTACTACTACTACTACTACTACTACTATTACTGCGACGATATCTTCTACTGCTACTGCTACTGCCGCTGCTACTGCTGCTGCCACTGCCACTGCTGCTGCTGTTGCTGCTAAATTTACTACTACTCTACTACTACTGCAGCAGCTTTTTGTCCTGTGCACGCCCTTCAATATTACGACTATTCTTGCTATTATTCCAGTACCACAATTTTTATCGCTGCTACTGCTAGTAGTGTTGGTGGTAGTAGTAGTCATAGTAGTAGCAGTAGTAGTAGTGCTCGCCCCACTTGCCCCCATGCCCCACTTGCCCCACTTGCCCCACTTGCCCCACTTGCCCCACTTGCCCCACTTGCCCCACTTGCCCCACTTGCCCCACTTGCCCCACTCACTTGCCTCACTGGCCCCACTCGTCCAGTTTGCCCAACTTGCTCGACTTGCCTCACTCGCCCCATTTGCCCTACCTGCCCCACCTGCCCCCACCTGCCCCATCTTGCCCCATGAGAGTGCTAGCAGGGCCACGAGGTTTCAGCATGTTCTCAATGCATGGCGCGCAAGCAAACCCAAGGAGGTTTGGAAGCTTCCTTTAAACCCAACAACCCCCAACCCTCAAAGGGGTTGCCTATTGAGTTTATTGCCATTTGGGGCTTTTGGGTCGGAGCTTCTGATGGAGGCCTGTTGCCTTTAGCGCTAAGTTGGGCGTTCCGGATTGAACCTTGTGATGCTGCCTCAGCCATGCAAGTGGCAAAAACCACCTAGCAATTCCTGAGCCCTGAAGAGCCACAAACCCTAAAGCCCAAACACACCCAAACACACCCAACCGCGCCTAAACCCTGGTAGCTTCCAACGACAGTGCGAATGGACCGCTGAGCTGAACGGCTAGGCATAAAGGAGCCGACGGGGTTGAACAATACCTAGAAGTACTTAATCTGAAGCACCCATAAATTCTGAAACTTTAAGAATCCTCGGCCCTAAGCTTGCCATGCCAGCAGCAAAACAAGCCCAAGCCCTAAAGCCTAAATAAGCCCAAAGCCTTAAACCGGAAAAGTCCCCAAACCCTGGGCCGAATGGCCTGCCTTTTGCAGTGTTTGCCCACATTCTGCTCACAGTGGCAGTGCCTCATGCAGGCAGACGTAAAAGTCCTCTGGCCTCCGGAAAAAAACCTCATTCCTAAACCAAGAGCCCCGACTCCTAAACTCTAAACCCCCTTACCGTAAACCCACACTAAAAATCCGACTTGTAGCTCCTAGACCCCAAACCCTGAGACCCTAGACCCTAAACCTTGCAAAGACCTTTGACCCAAACCCTCAATTCCTAAAACCCCAAGACCCTAAACCCAACCGCTCAAGTCCTAAACTCAAACCCTCACTCCTAAACCGGCAACTGTAAGACCCTAGTGCCTGAACCCAAAGATCCTAAAGCCTGACTCGAGAACCTCAAAACCCTAACTCCTTGAGCCTAAGCCTGCAGATGGGAACAGGTCCTTTCAGAAAACCCTGGAGCCCAACCCGTACACTGAAACCTGAACCCTGAACTCTACACCCGAACCCTCCTAAAACGTACCCCTTAAGCCCTAAGACTCTAAACTCGCTTCCCGCCCCAGTCCTGGTAGTCGGCAAAAGAAACCACCTAAAATCCACACTGGACGGGGAAGTCAAAAATGACGAGCGCTGGACTGTTGAGTGGTGGATGCACACAGGACCCCTCTAAGCTTTGTGGTGGTGGGAGTCTCTGCTTATCAGTTGTGCAAAAGGGCTAGCAAAACCAATCCGTGAAGACTACGCAACTCAGGTTGACCTCCTCATCCCTCAGGTGGGAGGGAATGCTCGTGCAACAAACTACGACTACACAAAGGGGGACCTGCCAGAACTTATCGACATTACTATCGAGCACCTTGGCGGCTTTGGGAAAAGCTGTGCACCCAAGCTAGACGGTTGCTTCCAAGGATGGGTGCGAAGCTGTTTGTGAGCGCTGTTGGTGTGCCCCCGAAGTATGCTGTCGACAAGCTGCATGCTGCGGGAATTCCAGTCATGAACATGCCTCTGCCTTAAGTGATCTTGAAAGTGCCATGTCGACGAATCTCACGACAGCCAGCAGTCATGCCCTTTACCTCCTGCGGTCGAGGATTGGAGCGCCCAAGCACGTCCAAAAAGCATTGGAGGCCGGAGTTGACATCATCTGCGCTCAAGGTGGTGAAGGTGGAGGCCACACCGGAGACGTTGCCACAGGCCTGGAAGAAGGAACTGTCAGAGTGGCAGAGCTTCTCAACTTAAACACGGACAGCTTGTTTGAATGGAATCCTGTTAAGCCATCATATGCTTCCGGTTTAGGTTGCCCCATGAAAGCTCTCACACCGTCACAGCTGCTTTTCGCTGGTAGTGGTTCCTCTGTCGATTGTTTTGCGGTTGTGGCATCTTCTGGCTGCTGATAGGCATTTTGATCCCGATGGTGGTGGACCTGTGCAGGGGCCACAAATCTCCTCTGACGGGAAAGCAGGTTCCTGTCATAGCTGCCGGTGGCATCGCGGAGCCTCAGCCACCAAGAAAACATGCTTCCTAAATCAGATGTCGGCCAGACTTTGTAGACTGAGGACGGCCGCCACCTTGCCATGGCACTCTCACTTGGTGCAGACGGCGTTTGGGTTGGGACGCGTTTTGTGGCATCCGTGGAGGGCGGCGCGCCTCAGGGACACAAGGACGATCCTTCATCTGAATAGCTTGTTTCATTGTAAATTGTAAGGATGTTGATTAACGGGCGACAGCTTTGGCTCTTCTGTGGGTGCTGATAAGGGTCAGCGCATAGCAGCTAAGGATCTTGTCAAGGCAAGCGTTCACGACACGCACCGAACGGAGATCTACACCGGGCGCCCAATGAGAATCATTAAGAACAAGTATTCCGTTAGTGGCCCGACGAGACTATGTCGTTCAGCATGTTTTCTCGCGCTCAGTAACGCTTAATTGGTGGTTTGTCCTTGGTGACCCAGGTTGGGAGGAGGACCGCAATTTGGAGATGAGGGAATGCTTGAAGACAGGAGTGATCCCGTACACCAAAGATGTCTCCCTCATGGAGGAGAAGGCCAAAGGCCCGGGATATTTCTGAAACAGCGAATGACGGCGCGGCTCCCTCTCGCAGAATTTGTCCGTGCAGGTTTGAAGCAGGACGTTCCGGTCCCTGTGGGTCTTGACGCAGGCTCTGAAGTGCCATGGATTCAGCACACCCCGATTGTGAACCTTGAGCAATGCATGTCAAATAGATATTGGGGGATCAGCACAGCACAGAGGCTCGAGGGCTTGTGACATTGAAATTCATGTGCGAAAGGTTTGTCCGCCACAGCTTTTCTGAATGCATTGAGTAGGCTGAGGCCGGAAAGCCTGCCACTCAGAAAGTTCCTGGTCAGCAGGTCATCCATGGCTGTGTGGGCAAGTGGCCGGCATGATTACTGACATCCTGCCCGCAAAAACCATTGTTGACCAGAAGATTGGCTGCAGTACGATTAACAGCAAGTGTTGAGTAAACATCAGCTTCTGATTGGGCGAATCATTCCGAGGATGGTGGAGCAGGCTGCCACCATGCTCCAGTCCAGTACTTCCAAGATCACCTGGCCTGCCGCACGGTTGTGAACCTTGGACAAGTGTGGAGCAGTGCTTGTCTGTTAGCATGTTGAGTTTGGCAGGCTTGGGTGCATGCAAACCATTCCTAAAGGTTTATGCTGCCGCCATTTTGGTTCCAAAGCCCGGCTGTGAGCCAAACTAGCAGCAGCTTTCTTTGGGCTGAACAGGAGTCGACCTGTGATTGATCTGACAGGAGTCGACCTGTGTGATACCTGTGACAGGTGACAGCAAGGGGTAACCTTGCTGATTGATTGTGCAGGGAAGGAATCCTTGCAAACTTTCAAGAGGAAGTGACCCTAGGGATTGTATGGAGCATGTCTGTATGGTAGGCAGTTCTCATTCTCATTTCGGGCAAAGAATCCATAGTCGGATGCAGCCCATGTGGCATGCACCTAATTAAAAGCACGAACGCCCACAGCCGCTGTATGTACTCGGGCCGACTTAACAGGACCCGGAACAGAAATCAGCGGCGCAGGGTTAAGGCAGGAAGTTGCATAGTGATGTAACAGGCGGTGCCGCGACCGAAAAGCCTTCCACTGTGTAGCTGGTTCTGCCGACAAAAACAATAGCACTACAGAAGCGAAGATTACCCTCACCCTGATTTCCAAACCGTTGGACAAAAGGGAAACGACGGTAGTTGAAGTCTCCCGCAATGTAGCCATTCACCAGTGCCCCGCAAGTCTGCATGCAGACGGGGCGAACTTGCCGCGATCGAACACAACACGGGTATCATCCGTCATGACTGGCTCCGCACGCGTCCACATTCAGCGCAAAGGTCTTGTTAGTCCTCATCCTGTTCCCTAGCCGGTCCTGGTCAGGCAACGGTTCCCAAATGCCTCTCCATGCTGTAATGTTTTCGATGTCACTAAGCAAAAGGAAAAGCTCACGACCACGCCCCGCATCATTCAAAGTACTTGGAAGTTGACTCATCACATCAGCCACCTCATCAGCCAGCTGCCGTATTGCAGGTTTTCTATGAACCAGGCTGACACCCAGTCGCCACTCAATGGCTTCACGTAGACCCTGCAGAGAAATTGCGCCATTTCCCCATCGTTCCTGCACAGCCTGAAAGACGTAGACCCTCAGCTTTTCGAAGGGCAGTTCAGAAACTAGGTGCTGCTGGTCGGGCGGTCTGCCCTGCTTGCCTGGATTCTTGGTCGTGACACTGTCAGTGATCAACATGGCGACCCTACTGGGCCTGTGGCACTCCTCGCTGGTGAGCGTCTTCTGGGCTGTATGGTAGGCAGAGGAGAATGTATTGTTTCCCGAAACTTACCAGGAGTTTGCCCTGGAGGTCCGTAATAGGTGGCAACGTGGAGCCCATGCCTGAGGACTGGGGTTGTGGGCCACGGTTGTGGAAGTGCAACACAATCCTCCGACCATGGGCAGTGTCTGAGTTACCCGGCATCATGCCGGCTGTTCGGGTCGTCCCTTGTACCGAGATTCCCTGCCAGCGTTGCGAGCAGCTTGCGGGGGGGTTTCGCTTCCCATGTGTGGGCCGCTTCAGTAGCGCGTCCGCGGTTGTGCCTGAAGGCTACAGCGTTGCCAAGGCTTGGCCCCATTACTATGAACATCGCGCGGAAGCTTTGGTGGAGGCTGAGGTCAATTTGCTCTGGATCGGGTTGTATTCCAGCAACTTTCCGCGCGCGGACACCGTTCTTGATAAGCTGGCAGAGGAGCGTGCCAGGAAATTCCGTGACGCCTACTTCCTGCAGAAAGACCGCGACTTCGCGGATGCTTTCGCTTCATGGGAAGAAGCAGTGACAGCAGGAGGAGCTGCGGTTGCCGATGCTTGGATGGAGACAGTCGCGGATATTGATGACCCAATCCTGCTACGTGCTGTGGATGAGGCGCATGCAGCAGCAGCAACGGTCAGAAGGGAGGAGCGACCTCCCATTGTTCGGCTATTGAAGCCCACAAAGCTCTTATAAGGCCAAGCCACAGAAGCCCAAGCAGATGGAGGCCACAGAGCAGGGGGACCTGGCCAAATCGCTCGCAGAGGCTTTTGAACTTGCAAACTTGCAACGCTTACACCAAAACAGCCAGCTGAATCGCAGATAGGTGAGTGGAAGAATGTCATTCGCTTGCTGGCGGCCAAGAAAGCTTCCAGGGCAGAGGGGGCCACGCTGAAGAATTTCATCAGGATTATCGCGGAGCTTCATAAGTTTCAACTGTTGCGTGGCCGAGCTGAGGGCCTGGCAGATGTTGATCTGCTCGATCTCTCGGCCTTTTTGGAAGGCGGGGCCTCCGCCCCGGCCAGGGCCCTCCCATCTTTGAAATGGTTTGCTAAGCATGCGAGCCGAGCTGGCGGCCGGAATGGATTCCGTCAAAATCCAACTGGGCAGACGATATATCTCGCCTTGGATGGGCAGACCCTTGGCCGGGAGACCATGTCTTCAAGGTCTTTCCAGCAGAGTTTCCGCATCACCTCTGGTCTCTCCTTGTTCCAGGAGTGCCACGTATATCCTGAGGGCCAGGATGTGGCTGCCTGCGTGACAGGTACCCAATGCATTATCCTAGAAGCAGCCTAGGTTGAACTGTGCGACGGCTGCCATCCTGGAGTGAGAAAGAGAGAACCGATGTGCGTGCAGTGCGTGGTGTAGCACACTGAACCTTGGAATGATCGTTGAATCCTTGCTGGATGCGAGCCTGGAGAAGCATAAGGAAGCCCTTGCATCGTACGGATGCTGGCATTTGATTCCAGAACCGGCTCAATCTGAGCTTCTGCAAGACATGAACCGAAGCACAAGCAGGTGCAATTGGCAGCTGCGTGCGTGCTAAACTGCTCTTTGGGTGCAGTTAGCGCGGTGCAAAAAAGGCTACTTGCTGATCGTCACAGCATATAACTGCAGCAAGATAGCGGAGACATGATTGCAGCATGTGTTGTAAAGTTGGGCTGGCCTGGCAGGGTGATTCGCCTGGACGTCCCTTGCAGAGGCTGCAGTCCTTGGCAATCGTCTCAGTGGCATGGATGCCCAGTGTTGATCCGCAAGATGTACTTTACGGACAGCCAGGTCTTGGACAACAACGGGATCTCTGATTGGACGGTTCTGTGTCCCTCTCAGACACTAGTATGAAGGGCTTATCGCATGAAGTTTGGAAAGCGTTGGTGTGCTGAGGCGGCGTGCCATTACAACTTTTCCTTCCTTGCAGGCAGACAGCCCTTTCCCTTGACCACCCCTGTGCAGTATGCTTTGGAATGACGGCTTAGGCATTGCACCTCAATGGCAATTTGCTTGGGGAAAGCTTGCAGCTCAGATGTGACTGAGCGACGTCCAGGGTCATGTACTTAGGCCACCCTCGCAACCGAGTTGAACTGAGGCATTCAGGGTCTCGCTGAAGCTGCAGCGGATCAGACTCCACGACGACTGACAGCACGAGCCCCAAATGCAGAGCATGTCGTGCAGACTTGCAGCAAAAGTCCAGTTTGTACCCGGCAAAACAGTAGTGGAATAGTTCTGAGGCATTATTCCTCAATGAGAACAAGCTTGTGGCTTCGCTGCATGCGGTATTGCTTGATGATTTGCATTCCATCGCATGCTTGCACACTTCAAGCCCGAGTTGTTCTGTATGTGCGGGGCTGGACAGAATAGGTTGAAGTACTGCAATAGTTTTGTTTGTTTTTGCAGTTCTTAGGCATCCTGGCGGAGCATTGGGGCACTGGCCAGCTATGCTCTTCTGGAGCTCAAGGCCTCGGGTGAAATCGCTTCAGAAGGGTAGTCAAGTAATGTCGGGTCTTAGTCACCGGGTAGTTTGGGTGTGGAAGCAACGCACCGCATCAGGTGCAGCGGATACCGCTCACAGACTCGACGTCACCACTTGCCTCGCCAATGCTGCTTCGTCAGGCTGGTCAGGAAGTTGTTAATTCGGAAACGATGTGCGGAAGCCGTTTCGTGGAATTGAGTCCCTCACCTTGCTTTTGACAGCTGCGAGGTACTCATTGCACTCATGCCTACTTTGTTGCGGCTCAATGCGTCCGAAGTAACAGTGAAGGAGACTCAAGATTGACAATATTTATGCGGTGTGGGGCCCAGTGTGGGGCGATTGAACCTGCAGGAGAGGACAGCTGCGGAGAGGCCAGACGTGCAGTACAGACGCTGAACAGACATGGAAGCAAATCAAGAGGTACTTCCTCTCGATCGCCCAGCAAAACAGCCCGTTGGTTCGCGCCCGATCTGCTGCCACTCGGTGTTTTCTCATAAGTCGGCATACGCTGCGTAACTGTCAGGTTCAGGGATTGGCGGAATCCTGCGACATTGCTGAACACGTTGCAGACTTGATGTCCCATGCCAAATGGCATTCTTTTGGATATGCCGTGTCCCAAGCTGAGGTTGAGCGATTGCGCGCCATTCATGGCAACGTTGCCCCATTCTGAGTCCTGTGCCTGCAAGATGCGCGCTTGCTGCAATTCAGATCACCTTTCAGCAAGGTTGGTGGTGACATCACTGAGCACTCGCAAGCATCCAGATCAGCACTGTCGAATGCACTGGTGGAGGCGGAACACTGGTTTGACTCGTAGCCTTTTGCCAAAAGCGTCCAGCGTTTGGGGGGGCGATGACAGGTCACTTTGCGGCCCGTTGGTGCTGCTATTGTGGAGAAGCCTCTGATGCGAAAGAAGGCATTCCTCCCTATAGAAGCATGATGGGATTCACCGTTGCTTGTTGGCAGCTTGGACCTAGTGTGGCAATGCGAAAGTGAGGTGCCACACACTATGACGGTTGGAGAGCTGAAGCGGCTAGCGCAGCTTCTTTTCAAGCAGGCCAGGTATGATAGGCATGAAAGCCAAAGCACGACGCGAAGATGGCGCAGGTGCCGCTGGACAGACTGCTCCTGACCTTGGCAGATGATGGGCTCCCATTTGGGGTCCGCAGCTCAGGTGTTACAAGCTACTTGCAGGTTTTGAAGGTGTGGCTCAACACAGGTGCCGCTCGATGATGAGGCAAGGGAGCTTGGCTTCTTCGGCCCCGGCCTGAATCTACAGTTTGCTTTTGCGATGCTGAGAGAGATGTGATGAAAGGAATTGGCGACGGAGCTGAGATCCGCGTAGACGATTCTGCAGATGTCCCGGCTCCAAAGATGTCATGCCGCTGCGCTTAAGGGAGGGTTTTGGCGGCAAGACGTTGTTGATAGTGAGCCATCAATCGAGTGCGACTTCGCAGAGAGGCTCCCATAACTTAAGCAGCACTCATACCGCTCATGACTGAATTGCCAGGCCAGCGAGCTAGCGCGCTGACATGCGCTCGGCTGACTCGGGTCAGACTTCCCCAATCTGCATGCCTCAGCAAGGTCCAAACGCGACCAGCAAGCCGCAAAAGAGCAAGCTGGCGTTCGTGAGGTCATGTCGTACGAAAGGGTCTTGAGTTCCGCATGGCTTGAGAGTTCCTTGTGAGATTCTGCTGCTGTTCCAGCTTTCTATCAGCATTGGCCATCCAATTCTTATCCACGGGTCTTTGAGTTTTCATTCTTCATGCACTTATCGATTGTCAAGTGTTGCCGTGAAATGCAGCATGGCTCCTGGACTGCCAAGCCACTTGGCTTCGTTTCTTCGGCACGTGCCGGATGAAGTGCCTGAGGTGGCAACAGCCAGCGAGACAGGGCGAGCTGCCCGCAGACGTGCAGCACGAAGCAAGCGCAAGCTCAGGAAAGCCGAGAAGGCGACCCAGGAGCGCGATTCAAAGCGAGATGCAAAGGCAGACAAAGCCGAGCTGGCCACCCACAAGGTCGCTAAGCCCGTCGCGCAGGTCCCAGCAACACGGGAGCCTGAGCACCTGAAGAAGCGAACACCACAACGTGATGGCTCAGTCAAGAAACTTAAATTGAAGTCGAAAAAGGTTGCCGCTGCCCCAAAGGCTGCCGCCAACAGCACCATGGCATCTTTGTTTGACCCGGAGGGCGCAGCTCGAGACGAGGCTCTCATCCGCAAGCTCGAGAAGAACCTCGGTATTGGACGAGATCCTGAAAAGAAGAAGAAAGAGGAACGCCGAATATTTGAAGCACTGGGCTTTGATGCTGATGGAGGCGTAGAGGAGCCACCCTCGGACGAAGATGCTCCTGAGGAGATTGCCAGCTCGCATGGCCCACAGCGGAGACGGCCTGAGAAGCCTGAGAAGCCTGAGGACAGCTCAGCAGAGGCTATGGCCAGTTTGCTGGAGACGATTCTTGGAGCAACTCCGCGATCCACCACCGACTCAACTGTCAAGAAGTTGCAGAGGCGTACAGGAAGGCCATTGAAGAAGTTGCGCGCGACCTGACTTCTCCCAGCACCCACGCGAGTGATAAAGATCGAGCTGCGCCGTCGCTTTGTGCAACATGTCTGGGCAACTGTGGAACGCATCTTTGAATGCCGAAGGGTGCAGGTAATCTTGAGCAAAGTGAGAAGCAGACGGATCAGCACCTGAACAGGACCCGCACGGTTTACAGCTTATTGTATCTTCCCGAAGTAGCACCTCGCAAAGCAACAAGCATGCCTCCAAAGCAGAGGGGCGACTTTGTTTGCTCGGTGTGCGGCTTCAGATGCCGCCGAGTACTCAGTATCATCGCGTTCTCACCGGTAGCCGCATGTGCATGGGCCATGCCAGCATCCGCTATGAGAGGCTACGATTTCTTTGGCAAGGATCCGCCGTTCGGACACAAAGCTGTGAGGTGCAAATGCTGAAGAGCTTTGTTGTGGGCTTCGGCAACTTGCTTCGAAGTTTGCTGTTCTTTGCTGGTAAGGTGGGTGGAGGACATCTTTGCCCTGCAGAACCCGCAGGGTTCTCATTCTGTTCCGTTCTGCCAATGTCGTAAAGCAGCCAAGTAGGTGGCCCTGAAAATTTCCTTCAAATGGTCGAGGGCAAAACTCTCAGCCTGTATGGCCCTGCCATGCACTGTGTGTGGCAATTTCAGGGCTTTGGGCGTGCATGCCAGTCATTATATTACCCTGCATGAGCACACTTTGCGATGCTCCCACTGTAGAGCTGCGCAGACGATCTCCTCTTTTGTGCAGCGCAGGGGACGCTTGTGGAGGGAGTGTGTTGCTTGAAGTCATCGAATAGGGCTTCGCTCTGTTTTGGGCTATTAAGAAAATCCTTCAGTTTCGCAGGCCAGCACGTCATCTTCTGGTTTGAAGTCAGAGCGATCTTCTGCTGTTCTCCTGAAGGAACTGATAAGGGCGAAGGTAGGGCTTGCCAAGCATTACTACCAGGCATCCATGGATTCGTGGACGCCTTCCTCCCGTCAAGATCCGTAACTTACGCAATTCCAAACTACTTCCGGTCGGGTTATCTCACGTCGGCCATTTTTTTTTCACGTCGAGCAGCGTCCACAGTGGGGGAACCAGTTCAAAAGCATTCACTAGAGTAGATGTAATGCAAAAGCAATTCTTGCAATTGTGGTGTTTCTACAGCATCCATAGGATTTCAGCTCATGATGCGGCATGTTCGTATGGCATCGCTGTATGTGTTGAGCAGCGTCCACACACACTGGGGGATCCAGTTCAAAAGCATCTACTAGAATAAAGGACATGCAAAAGCAATTCTTGCAATTATGGCATCGCTGTATGTGTTGAGCAGCGTCCACACTGGGGGACCCAGTTCAAAAAGCATTCACTGGAGTAGATGTAGTGCAAAAGCAGTTCTTGCAATTGTGATGTTTCTACAGCATCCACAGAGTTTCAGTCTGGCACGTCTTCATTGTAATACTAGATATCAGACGTTGTCACATCCATGCAGTTGCAACTCGAGGAAGGCCACCTCTTCTTTTGTTGATTGTTTACGTGCCATTGCTCAATCGATTAGGATCGAACACCGTCTCGCGCGGCTTGTTCTTGTGATTTTCTTCTCAAACCCCAGTGGTCGGATTTCTCACGGAAATTGCATTTAAACCATTGGGGTTTCTAGGGGCGCTCCAAATGAAATGAGAAGTTTACCACAGGAATTTAAGATGTTTCGATGTACTAGGGATCCTCATATAAGAAGGTGCAACTCATCTCGGAAATTGCGAACAAAATGCTTGGAGGTACAGGGGGTCTTCATGTGAACTGACGGCATTAATCGGGAAATGACAGTATCTCATCATCCCATGTTGAGGCATGTGTCAAACCAGCGTCTACATGGGGAATCATGCGGAATTTAAGACTTAACTCGAGTGGTTCTCTTTTCAAATGCCAGCGTCCGCAGCAGAACGGGAAAATCCACCCTTACTTCAAGTTACCCTGGAATCAGCGTCTACAAGGGGATTGCCATTTTCTGATGTGTAAACATCCCGCTGATGTGAAATCTTCCCAATGCCAGCGTCCGCAGTAGATGACGTATTCTCACCGAGTGGGGTGCGTTAGTCCCGGCGGGTGTAGCTTTCTTCCTGAATTTACTGTACCAACCACTCTATCCAAAAATTGCATTTGAACCAAGAACTTCATGCTGAGCACGGGCAGAGGGCTAAACCTCAGCATGTCAGTGACAAGCAAACCGTGCACCGCGACTGCGCCAGTCAATGCACTGTAGTCATTAGGGCTTTTGGGTCGCGTTTTGTGCTTCCTTTCGAACATGAGTTCAAAGCCCGATGGGGCTTGGAGGTGACGTTTAGGGGTGCGTGCGGCTGCTTAGAAGAAAGGCAAGAGGAGGAAACGATTGAAGGAAGAGATATCCTCAACGCCGTTGTCCAGAACAGCTCTGGATTCCAGAGCCTTGAACTCCAAGACTTTCGAGGGCCATTGATGTTGCTCCTGAGGCTTTGGTGTTAAGGCTTGGCTAGAGAAAAGCTACCAGTATTTGTAGGCCAAGCTTGGAGCTCCTGAGCTCAAGGTCTTCTGCTGAATACGGGTCCGTATGACTCTCAGAGTAGACCTCCGAGATGCCCTGGTGCTTGCTTTGTCGCTGAAGGTTCAGACCATCTGTTTGGGAGCGCTGTGCAGTGCTTGCTCTGCTCCAGTCTGCGTCGATGACAAGTGTTCTCTGTGCTCGACTCAGTGCTGCAGCTGGATGATGCGTGATTGTGAGAAATCTGCGATCGCACCACTAAGGTTTTACAAGCTCCGTTTCTGCAGAGCGTGTGCGCGACAGGCCCCGCTCCAGCATGCTTTGGGATCAAGACTAACGCTAAGCTGTAAGCATGAACCGATCTACAAAACGGTCTGCCAATGTGCCTGCGTGGTATGCCCAAGTAACTTGCAGATTCTAATTGCGGGAAGTGCCATTGCTTGGACATGGCGCCAGGCAGAGGGCAGCTTCCCTCCTGAGGTAGCTGAAGGGCTCTCCAAGGATTTACGCAAGATATTGCCAGCGGAGGCTGCGACGAGGAAGGGGGCAGCTGCTTCGGGGGTAGCAGGAGTTTTTGAAAAGCCGTGCTTGTGATTGGCAATTGTTTCGTTTTGGCTTGGAGTTAGGCTGTGCCATGCATGATGAAGCTGTGAGGACATAGGCCCCAGCAACCCACAGGTAATGCTCAACAGGCTAATACGGCAAAATGACAAGTTGTCAGCACTTTAGACTGATATAGCAGGATATGGCAGGATGAAAAAGTGGGTAGCCCTTGATTAGATCGTTGGGTGGCCTAGACGCCGCATATGTAAATCTGCCGCCGCATTGCAGGCACTCTTTTCGTGGCAATGACTTCTGTTGTGGAAGACAGTAAGGCATTGGGCTTCTGAACCTGAAAGCCCTGCGGGCCTGCAGGCAAGATGTCCTTCGTTTCCGCGCACCATGCGCATCGAGGTAGCCATTGGCTTGGCGACCCCTCCGAAGCCACGCAATGATGGAACTTCTAACACGATCTAACACGACTCCGAGAGTCATAGCGAGCCAGGTACAAGCTGGATAATGCTTACAGACATTGTGGGCACATCTGTTCCAGACTGAGATCTTTGCACGCTGAGCTTGCGTGTCAGCCGACAAGAGACCGGAAACCCATGGGCAAGCCAGTAAGCCAGGGGGCCTGAGCAGTCCACTTTGCACTGGCCAGTCAAATAAAGCAAGCTGAGGGAATGTTTCGCGTGTGATTATGCTGCCGAGCATGTGTTTCGGTGCTGTGCTTTTGGTCTGTAGCTTGACAGCCTAGCGAGCAGCACCTAGTCCGAGCTCCAGGTGCTCACGTTTGCAGGTGTTGCTCGACAGCTTGGCTGGGTCGGACTGCGTACAGCTGCTGATAATTGCTGATATGCACGTGACATTGCACATATGAAAAGCAGGTTTGGACCATTATCTTCATCATCGGTTTAGCCCCAGTGTCGATTTACACGGCGCTGCTCATGTCCAGGCAGGGGTGTTGCTCAAGCTTGGGTTGACGCGGTGTCGACATTCACTGCAAGGACAGGAAGCGCCTTAGCCAAAACGCGAGGTGGGCATGTACTTCTCTGTGGGTCAAAGCCGGATCTTGCAGATCTTGCGGCTCTGAGTGAAGGCGTGCGACCGTCATCCATGGGGGAGGCAGGATGCTGCAGTCCTTTCTGTCGTCATGGTTGCTGCCTCTGTAGTCGCCGAGTCCGTTGTGGCTGCGTTTTTTCTGGGGGCTCACTGGTGGTGCTCATGATGCGGCTGCAGCCGCTTCCTGCAGCCGCTTCCTGCAGCCGCTTCCTGCAGCCGCTTCCACGGCTCCTGCCGCAGCTGATGCCGCCGCCGCCGCCGCTGCTGCTGCTGCTGTGCAGTATTTGTCTTATCGTTCTTGGTGCTGCTAAGGTTGTTGTCAATGCCGTCAGGCTGATTGGTGTTATTGTTTTTGCCGCTGTTCATTCTGGTGTTGATGTTTGTGTTGATAGGTGTGGGCTGCGGGCGTCGGAGCAGCTATGACAAGAGATGGGTTGAGAAACGTATGCTCATTGTTTTTGCGCTTGCTGCTGCTGCTGCTGCCGCTGCTGCTGCTGCTGCTGCTACTGCTGCTGCTTAGGTTCTGCGATTGTACCCGGTATGGGATGCATGTGGACTCTCAGGCTGCCAGGCTGACTTTGGGTGGAGACAAAGCAGCCTCGGCGACGTACTTTGCTGTCTACGGATTCGGATTTCTAGGCTCCGCAATGTCATGCATAGGCATGCCTGGGTTACCTGATTTGCTTCATGGGGTCCCGTTGCAGGCCAAGCCTCATACATTTTGGTCCTGGGGCAGTGCCTGCAGGCTTGGTAGTCATTCGATTGTGTAGCAATGAACTTTTTCAATGTGACTGGAGCTCAGGGAGTTTTCTTCCAAAGCGCTCTTTGCCTACCTTGGGCAACAGCACTTTCCTGCCTTCTGTGTTCAGAACCCAGTCGCGTGGTGTGGGATGTCTGTTGCTTTACTTGCTGCTGTATCACAAGGCCTGCCTATTGGAGTGTCAGTGAGACACCTGTCAGATTCAGTCACGGCCTCTTGGAAGCTGAAGGCGCGCGACTCTTGAACTATGAGTTCTCTCTTCAGGTGATCCTATGTTTCATCAACCTGTTCCTCATTCTGGCGGTACTTGCCATTGTGCGAGCCCCGGCAAAGCAGGTGCACAAGTGGCTCGCAATTCGTGTTTTTGACTTGGATTTGCCAGGTGATGGCGAAAATGTACTTTGAGGGGTCAGCCTGGCTGCAGCTATGGGAATGGGATGGAATCGGGAATTTCGCCTGCAAAAAGCTGTCTGAGAGAATACAACGGAGCTCCCCTCGCCAGGCGAGCTTCGCAGGTCAATACCTTTGCTTTTGCAGAAGATCTCACCTTCTGGAGTGTGCGCTTTTGCTTTTCGCTTTGGCCTGGCCTGGTGTCTACATCACTGGCTGCTGTGGGAGGTATTTGGAGCCGCTTCTAACGTGGTCTACTCCTACGCAGGCGCTGGGTGGATGGAGCTTTACATCTACTTAAGCTGGAGGTTCCACTCATGCAGCTTGAGGCCACTGGCTGTATTTCGAGCTGATGGCAGACATGCAGACGTCTCCAACACAGAAGCAGCAGTGGCCACGGATAGCCCTGGGTTTTCTTAGACAGGCCGGAGCACTTCCCTTTGGTCTTTCTCATCAATGCTCCGCTCCAGGTTGCCAGCTGAAGTGAAGGGCTTGCTTATCAGGCGTGCGGCACGCTTGTCCTCAGGTGTTTCTCTACTTGCTTGTGGCCTGTTGGGGCCGGAGGCTTACGCATTGCTAGAGTGAGTTCAAAGCATGCTCACCGCACCATGAGGCTATCACTTCGCTGGTGATCAGGTCTTGGAGAAAGCGTGCTGCGCTGAACCGGCTGCTTGTGATGGCGCCAGGCCCAAGGCTACTTCCTGGACAACTTGCCCGATGGAGAACCTTATCGTTGGGTGGAGCTTGCGTGTTTGTTGAGCATGCATTCTCTGCACAAAGAAGACGAAAGACAGGCGTCCATTCTACTGTTCGCGCACGTGGCCATCGCATTTCTGGTGAAGAACGTGGTGATCTCACGCGCGTGCCTCAATGTCCTGTTCTGACATGGCAAGCCGGAGATTTGCACTTGTGTAGGTGCGCTTCACATGTGGCTTTCTCCCAACAGAGCAGACGTGGGACTTCGTGAGCCAGAGCCTCAGAGCCGGTGACCCCCCAACTGCACGCGTGATGCAAGTGGAAACTGGTGCCATACATTGTGGAGGCCGGGTGGTGTCCGATCTCAGGCAGAGTTTGCGGGTTGCGTGGTGCGCCATATCTCCAGCTTGCAAATCCGGCTGCCATCCTGAAACTCACATGATGCGAAATATTGGCAATGGCCAGGTATGCATTTTCATTTCTGCCTGGGCCATTGCAAATTCCATTCCGCTTCTTCGCCGCAGCTGATAGCGTTGGAACGGCCAGCTGTTCAACCCTTGAAAGTGTACACCGGCTTTGTTCGAGGTTTTTCTCGGACCTCCTTGCGTTGATAGGCAGAATGTGCTTATGAATTAACGAGATGGATGAGAGACCCATATGTGGCATCACTCGGCAGGGAGCGTGCTAAGTGGACCGACCTCCTTCCTGTTGCCAATTGCAGCTGCCCTGGCGCCTACTGCAGTAGACCTCAATGCAGAGACTGACAGCCGAAGCAGTCCGCAGTTGAGGCATTCTGGCTCGGTGCCAGGAGAGTCCAGGTCAGTTATGCGTAGAGTTTGCAGGAGTTCGGGGAAGACAGTCTTGTTTTTTTAGGCTGGTGACTCGCGGATACCGATGAGATCAGGCCAGGCTTGCTGCTGAATTCTGTTCTCGAGTAGATACGCTGCGCCATTCTGGACACAGAGAACTGATGTTCATGCGGCACCGCCGTTATTCAAGTCCAGCTACCAGGCTTATGAAGCAAGGACATGTGTGAGTTTGAACATGCGGCTGGAGCAGAGCATGTTTTTCACCATCTCTCTGCAGGCCTGTCCCAAACCAAGCAACCTCACAGCTTTGCAGCCTGTAGTTAACCAATTTTAGGACCGCCTCCTGACTTGCGCTATGCACCATTTCGCAGGGAACTAGCCAGGCCATGGCTGGCGGCACTGAAGTTGCTTCAGCACCCTCGAGGAGCACGGAGCTGAAGAACAAGGGTGACCAGGCCTTCCGAGGCCAAGATTTCCAGGAAGCGATTGCCTTGTACACTCAAGCCCTGGAGCTCGCGGATACAGAGACTTCAAAGACATTGCTCTCCAACCGGAGTGCTGCTTATGCCGCCTCAGGCAATTTCAGAGCTGCTCTAGACGATGCGACAAGGTGCGAAGAAGTGGCTCCGACTTGGCCAAAGTCATTGTTTCGGCGTGGAGTTGCGCTGCGAGGGCTGAAGCGATTTGATATGGCTATCAGCGCTTTTGCCCAAGGACATGACCAGGAGTCTTGGCTCAGAATGTTTTCCGTACCTCCCAGTCAGTAAATCCTTTGGTAGCTGGCATGCCTTGCTTCCAGGATCCGGGCAACCCAAACTGGCACAAGGAGATCGAGGAAACTGAGAAAGCAAGGGAAGCTAGTCGAGGGAAGCGTTCAATTGCTTCCAGTTAACGACGCTTGGAGGCTTGGAGGATTAGATTCCTCCGGGCCCTATGGCATGGGCGCAAAAGGAGCAGCGCCAAAAGCTGCACGATCGAAATAGGTAACGCAGTTCTAGCGACCATGTGGTTGCACAGCTGCACAGAAGTCGCCCATTCTTCGCGGGAGAGTGGGTGGCAGCTTGACTTCGCAGGCGAATGCCAGATGGGCGAAGTACAGGCTAACCGCCCGCTGCGCTCTCAGCAAGTTCCTTCTTCGTAGGTCGGAGTCGGAGATCTTGGAAGGCTGAGAGGGGTTGTAAGCACGCCTCGGTCTCCCAGAATGTCCGTGTGCTATGCCATAAGGCGTGAGCGGATGGTCTTGGCCTCGTTTCTTGGGAAGCAAGGAAACTGGCGGCTCCTCGCCATGTCGAACCTGAGGCGTGTGAAGTCTCACCTACGCAGGGTACTCAGCTAGAATCTCAAGACATGACAGGATTTGCCTCGACGCTGAGGTCGAACGTGTCGGTTGGCAGCAGCCGCATAGCGTTGAGCTGGACTGCTTGACATACAGAGTCTGCTGTTGCAAGCCTACGAAGTTACATTTTCCAATGCTTTTCCAACAGAAGCCGGCAGGATGGATGTGTTGGCTTGCACAGCAATTGCAGCGTTCATTGTCATTACAATGGCTCCGGCCTCAAGTTTTGTATCGAGACCGGCAGTGGGAAGTGACTTGGTAATGTCCAGCACGAGGGCCTGGGCACCAGCCATACCCTCAACGACATCGCTCACAATATCCGCCTCTTGGAAGCCTTCAGCAACATAGCATGGAGTTTCTGGCATAACCACATGGGCTGCATTGGATGAAGGTACTTACGGCCGACCGTTTGACTGCCAAGCTCGTCACGCGCACAGCTGAGAATGTCCTGAAAGTGCACAAAATGCGGGTGGGCCTTGCATCAATGCACCAAACTAGAGCTCGCAGATTGTGGGCTAGCTACCATAGGACCCACAGCATCAGCAAATATCAGCAGGTAGTGCACATAAACAGGCTGAACGTCTTCTCGCTTAGGCTCGTGGTGGCACATTGTCTGAGACACTGGCAAGGTGGCTTATCCTGCTGACGTGATCGAAGGAAAGAGCCTTGGCAGTTGCCTTACCCGACAGCTCCTGCAAAGCAGCTGCGTTGGATAATCGCAACGAGCCTTTAGGATCGATCGCTTGCAAAGAAGTTGGCGAAAAGGACATGCCAATCAATTGTGAGAGGTACTTCTTCTTCCACAAGGCATGCATTTCCGCAGATGGCAGACATTTCTTCCGACGTGTTTTCTTCCCGCGGGTCTTGCGCGGTATGCGCTTTTAGCTTTAGCACGCTACGCTGCTCACAACCACCCAGATAAAGTCTGAACAAGGTTTCAAGAAGGGGTTCTTTCCGTTTCAATGAGTCGAAAACTAAGGTCCTAAATGTCCTAACAGGAGGCCCTGGGCAAATTTCACAAGGCTTGTAGTAAGATGGCCACCGCTGGGGGGAATAGCCACTAACTGCAGCCACAAGTATCCAAAACAGGAATGGCTTGTCAACATGCGCATGAGCAAAACACATTCCAGTGTTGACGGAAGCAGTTTCCGCGGCGCACGCACATGCTCATCGTCCGTTCCCCGTAAGAATACAACACCTACCGCCCATGAATGATACGTATTCCAAGATAATGATAATCATACATCATTGGGGGGCTTCAGCTTATGCCGCTATGAATTAGCAGCTCCGCATTGTCATGTCGGTTGCGCATTGCCATTCCAGCTCTTGGTCAAACTCTCTCGCATTGCTTTGCGGGCTTTACTTCCTCAAGGTTAGGGTTTCATGTGCTGCTTGTTCCTGCCCTGTTTAGTGACACATTTCACATGCCGTGCAGGCAGCGCTGCAAGCTTGAGGCAGAGTATAAAGGATAAGTGCACGTAAATGCACACGGCAAAAATCTCGCAGCAAAGCCTATGCTGCAAGATCTTGAAACTTGGCAGTTTGATAACCAATGCCTCCCGCCCTTCCAGCGGAGATGGGCGCCATGCACCAAGCTGCTGTGGCAGACGCAGTTGCTCGAAATTTCGACATGTGACCGCTCCGTCCGCAAAGATGCGCACGTCTGTTTACCAGGCAAGTGCCTCCCCCCAAGGCCTGACGTGCATGGCTGAAGGATACGAAGGGTCAGTTGGGGACCAAGCTTCCTCGCCACTCCAACCTCTTGTCCCTCGCTACTGGAGCACGCAAGGACCTGGGCAGTGTTCCCGCTGTGGCACTTCCGCGACCAAGTCGAGCCCATGAGGCGGGTCTCATTATACAAGACGTGCAGCATCATACACACTCCCAGTGATCCATTTGCAAAGCCGGACACGATTGCGCTTCGAGCTTTATCAACTGTTTTCATCTGCTGCCCCTGAAACCTCCTAGGTAGACGGTGGCCAGCGGCTTCTCAATCTCGTGCCGACGCCAACATGGGAGTCATCATCTTAGCTACTCTGAAGGTGACATGACTCACCAAAAGGTCTACGGTCCTAAGCTGCTAAAAATGGGCACCAGGTATAGCCCCCGATTGGTCTTGTGCAGATAGCAGGTCTGTGACAATCCCGATAATCCCAAGTTCTGCATTTGTACCGGAGCATGGTTTCCAACCACAGACACTCGTGCAAACCAGCAGGTGTGGTGCAAAGACGGCCGTGAACTTGGGTTCGTGGCTTTCCCATAGTGGTGTGCTACCAATTATCAATCGCAGTAAGGCCAAGATCTGGGAGCCCGGGTGCGCACATATGACAATTGTATGGCCTTTGCTCTGAGTTGGAATGCGAAGGTACACTCTGTCACCGGCTACTGAGAACTGGGCCAGACATGTGCGGGAGGTGCACATGATAAAGTGTGTTTTTTTTGTGTTCTAATTCTGCCACAGGCTAAAGAACTCTAATGAGAGATGGTCGGCAAAAGCGTTGCAAGTGTAATTGGTGGGTGCCTCAGGCGGATCGGGCCCAGCCTGCATTGGCGATTGGGTTCGTCGGTGCCACCTCAGCTGGCAAGAGCTGGCTGGTTCCTGCCCAAGGGTTCAATTGTGACCAGATGCTGTCTCCCGCAGTCAAAGTTGTCCAGGTCAGCAAGCTACAAAGCGAAGGCGCAGCTCAACCAGCTCGCTTCGAGCAGAGCTTCGTTGGAGGCGGGGTAATCGGGCAATCTTCTCCGCTCATGAGTTGAAACAACCCTAACAAGAAGAGACCCCTTGTTGGCGCCAAGTAGCTCACGCTTAGAATGAACTAGCCGGGGCCCTGAGGTGACTTCGGGGATAATCCGAGGACTCGTATGGGGAAAAGGGACTACAATTAAAGAAACTTTTTGGGGGACCTATCCTGATAATAGAATTAAGTAAGTAGTTTAAACTACACTTACTGCAAAGCTGCTGTTCAGTCTCGAATTTACATTAGTAGAAACTAATTCTGAAGAGCCTGCTGCTGCTTTAAGCTCCAGCTCCGTCAGTCTTTGCTTTTGCTTACTGCTTTCTAAATGTTTCAACCAAAGATTTTCAAGAAATCCAGGCCCTTCAGAAAGCTATAGTTTCTTATATGCCCGCTTACGTAAAACCACTTTTTTCATTCCTTCCTAGGCCACCCCTTACCAAGGCTGCCCTCCAGGAGCCCGAGCCAGAATTGGAAAAGGGACCACATTAGTATGGGACCACATTAGTAGAAACTAATT
>CAJNIZ010038546.1:43090-65814 GCA_905231905.1 Symbiodinium pilosum
GAAACTAATTCTGCAGAGCCTGCTGGTATTCGAAATTCCTTTAAACATCAACTGTAACCGAATTAAAATTCCGCTAGACCAATTTGAAATCAAATCATAATTTCTTAACAAATGAATTGAAATCAAATTGAGATTCAATTCATTCCTATTCACTTTGCCCCAAGGATGTTTAATAGAGATTCCACACATTCCTATTAACGTTTAAATAAAGGTCCGAGAACCCCGATCATTCTTTTCATCTGGCGCCCTCCATTTCTTATTCCGGCGGAGGGGGGGGGGCCCCAAATTAATCAAGTACTCGGATTATGATAAGAAATCAAATGGGAACAGGGACCTCCTTGATTTCCTAGAGTTTTCCTTTCATTTTTTACAAAGTGTGTAGCACGTTGTATACCGGAATGTATCAAAACGAATGAAAAGGGCATTTGAAAATGATTTCCTTCGTTTCCTAAAGGTTTTTAGAATCAGAATCGTATAGAGGGGGCCCTGTCTGGCCGATCGCAATCTTTCAATCAATGTCCACTAGTGCTACATAATAACCCAGGCCGGATGCACGTTATTGTAAGGGAGACAACTTTCAGTATTGGGGGATGCGATTACACAAACTCAGCGATGCCAAAGTTTCAGTTAGCTCGAGCAGGTGTGGACCTGCAGTCGATGACATCCGACATCAACCTCTACTTGGATCCCGCGCCGTGCTTACATCGTGGCGGTGTCATTCGTGTGGCATTCCTGCGCAAATTGCGCACGTGCGCTCATGTCAGTTCACAGGTTGATCAAATCTACTACGTGGACTTTGAAGGGCCATGACCTGATGGATTCCATTTCTCCAGAGAGGCATGAGGAAACCGCGCTGGCCAGGACATATGGCACCTTACCCTTGCAGTACTACGCGGCCGACATGGCCAAGGCGCGCCCAAAATGGGGTGTGAAACGCAGAAGATGTTTGAAAGGCATGGTGCTAAGGTCGCTAAAGCCCGTTTGCGGCATGGGAGTGAGTTGCAGAGTTGCAATGTGGTTGTGGTGGTGATGGCGGTCCTAACAGAAGAAGCAGGAAAGCTCAGCACAGGCTGAAAGACAGGTGCGATTTTGAGTTCAGAGAAAGTGATGCTGCCCCGTAAGAGAGGATTTGAAGGACTTCGACGGAGCATGTGCATGCCCACATGTACTCCCTTTGCGCAGCGTGCGCTCTCCAGGTGGTGCAGAGATGCGCAGATGTTGCATCATGGGAAGGAAAGCGCCGTCAGGCTTCGTTCCCTGGTCCAGGTCAAGAGCGGTTGCAAGTTCTCCCGCCTTGTAGCGAGGTCCTCAAGGAGTCTTTCCAGCCAGCCGTTGCATACTTGATGTGTGACGCTCCAACCTTGGTTTACCCTGCTCTGCTTGCTGAACATCACTTGGCACATGGCGCTGAGGTTGTGGTATTTCTGACTCGGGACCCGCTAACATGTTAGCAAGATTTAGCGGCTAGTGGACCTGCTTTGTTGCCGGCAGGAGAAAATGGTCTGCCGGCGTGCCCTCGAGGCCGTTTTGAATGCGCAGTGCCGCTGAGCTTCGGGGTGATTCGACGGGCAGGAGTGCGAACAATTTGCACGAGCTGCGAATGCCAGGGTAGCGCCTTCCCCAAAATTGAATGGATTAGTCAGACAAAGTCAGCAGCACATCCTGATGTGACTGTCACATTGCTCCAAGTCCAGCGCGCTCCCGCCGGCACTGATCATCGTGCAGAACTGCTGCAGGCCCGAAGTTGGCAAACTGCCCTGGGCGGCCTGTGCTTGTAGCATATTATAGCATTGGCAGGCCCAGTGAGGGCCTCTTCGATCCAGACTCCACCTTAGCATTTTTAAGCTGCTGGCATTAAATCCGGCTTTGATTGTGTGGATTACGTGCGCCGTCTTTGTCTAGTCTCAGCAGCTGTTTGTGTGGAGTTCACCAAGCTGTCAGCTGGAAACCACTTTCGTATTTGTTCTCGGCGGCCGCCTAGGAGAAGTGTACAGAAGCCTTCCGTCGTGTCCGAACCGTAGCAAATGCTGACAGACAGAACAAGTGTGGCACGCAAGTGCCTGCTCGACTGCCCAGGCCCACTTCAGCGCAGGGCGTTGGAATCTTGGCCAAATCAAAGCGGTGCAGCGAGGCCAACCTCTCTGTCAGAGCGCCTCCAGACTCCTCGTCTCCTGAGGAATTATGAGGACCCTTTGGAGGGGAGCGGCCAAGTAAGCTCTGCCCAAGACTCAGGCAACTCCTGAGTAGTCCGTTTGCGTCCATCGCGCGTAATTGCAGGCAGCAGCCCAATGGGCAGAATACTTCAGGCCAAAGGGGTGTAAACTGGCATGCTAAGTCGGCGTAGCCATGATGTGTGCATTCTTTCTTTGCGTGATTACGGCAAGCAGTGTGGAGTGCAGTAACCCCACCTGTGTCAGAATGGCTGGCCCACTAGCAGTCGAGCGTAGATAGACTGCAGCGTCCCTGTACTGCACAACTTTGAGGAGCATCGACTGTTTCTGCTTGCCAGATGAGTGCGCAAGATTTGCAGCATTTGCATCGTCTTTGTCCAGCAGTTTGCCATAATTTGCCAACTCTACGTGGACAGCTTGCCAGGTACACTTTCTGCAAAAGAAGTGGGTTTGACGGAGAAGAGGTATGCAAGGAGACGCTCGCACGTGCCCCGAATGTCTCCAAACGCCCAACGTGACACCTGCGTGCAAGGACGTGCTAGCAAAGCTGAAGACTACGCTGAAAATGCGGCTCCAGGAGGCAAGCAAGTAAATATAGATAGTGTTCAGCCTTTTTAGACGGACGCCCGAGAGATGCAAGGGGCTCCCTGCTCGCACGGAGAATGGCGTTGCTCTCTCTCAGTTTCAGTGGTCCCAGCCTTACTGTCGCTTCCGAGCTCAATGTTGTCTTGGCCATCCCAACAACAGTTCGATGAGGTTCTCGGTCCTGTCCTCCCTTTGTGGGATCATCAATGACCAGGTTTCGTATGTCGTGCCCTTGTCAAGCTGTTCGAGGGCTCTTGGGCTCTTGTTTCAGGAGACGGTTGCCATGTCCGCCATTTACATCCACGCTGGTGCAGTAGCCGGTGGAGTGAATGAGCTCAAGTCACTTCTGCTCCAGATCATGCACCCTATGAAGCGCCCTGGCTACAGAATGTTAATCTCAGAGCCATGCAGTTCCTTACGCTGCTTTTTCCTAGATGAGTGTCTGCAGGCGGCCTGATGTCGTGGATCCAAAGGATTTCCAGCTCAGGCAGTCCCATCCTGCGCTTGTAGCCCAAACGTACTGTCATGGCGCTTCATCCAGGAAGAACTAGGAGGCGTGAAGCAGTGTGATATGCAGGCTCGGCGTGGCCATCGGCATCATTGCGCGATTCGCCGTTCGTCATGATTTGGCTGAAGATGAAGTCCATCAGGCGGCCCTAGAGTGATTCGGCGAACGGAGACTTTTTCTCGGACTCCACGCATCAAATTCAGGTGGTAAGATACCTCTCGATGCTGTTCCCATGTGGCGCCCTTGCTCCACCAGCAGTTGAACGAGCTGATGGAAGTGTTCAACTCAGTCTGGTGGGGGTCATTTGATATATGTTCTGCGGTTGCTGCTCAGCAAAAAACCAGTTACACGCAGCACAGTCTCAGGCAAGGACCCCGTCTATTGTGGCCAGAACCTGCTTTTCCACAAGGCTCTGGCTGACTGATGTAGTCAAGTGAGCATCTGACTGTGCAGCTGACCCTTCAAGGGGCTCCACCGATCTAGCTGTTTGGTGTGGACCTGAGGAGCGAAGCCCTTGATTCAATTTTAACTTATTCCCGGCCTTTTCCTGACATGAGTTTGGAATTTTTCCTTGGCACGGTTGATTGGTAAAAAAGAGATGCTGGCACAAAAGCTCAGGAGCTTTTGCCAAGAGAAACCTTTCTCGGCCATTCCTGCTCATATGAGCAATCTGCCCTGTTTGTAGCCAAAGCAAAAGCGTTCCAGATTGTACCGTGAACATCCTGGAATGCAGAAGTCAAAGCTGGGCCAGGGAGAAAGTTCTGCCGTGTAGCAGGTTCACGTGTTTTCTCAGGTGCGAACAGTAGAAGCTGGGTGGTTACAGCACCTCAGCGAGTGGCTTCAAGGCTGTCATGCTGTCTGATTCATCACCACTGTTGACACGCAAAGTGAAGGCGGCGTCACTTATGCATGGCCTGGGGAGCAACTTGCTTGCAATGTGGCGCAACTTGAAGCCCTTATCTTGCATGCTCACCGCTTTGTTGGCATCTACCTCCAGCTGCTGTCGCTGGCTAGGTTCTTCTGTTTGGAAAGCCTCTCAGAGGCAAGGCCATTGTTGTAGTGATCGTAGTCCTTTTCCATTTACTCAGCAAAGCCGGGGGCTTGAGAGGCTTGCAATCAAGGCGTCCTGGCCGCCTCAGTGCTCGAACAGGTGGCTTTGATGCCGCCCTCTGCTGTCGGCACTGCAAGTAGGCAATGCAAGCTGTTCGCAAGCTGGTGTTTGTGACAGGTCGAGGAGTACAAGGTTGAGAAATGCTTGGAGGCAGGCAACGCCTTTTGCCAAGTAAGGTCCTCGCTTGCCTGGCCAGGGTGTCTCTCCGAAGGTGGGCACTCCTTGGGTCTTGAAGGTCAGCTCCCTACGTCCAAGAGCTGCCTGAGTCTTTGCCAGATGAATATTCCTAGTGACACATACTGGCGACAAAACGCAGGGTACTGTGGGGCTGCAGGGAGAGGGACTCAAGCTTTTTGACGTGTACTGTACATCGTGTCAGCCTTAGCCTTGACCAACGCCGCTTGCTCAAGCCAGTGACTGAGCCCTTGCCAGCTGCCCTGCGGCACTTCAGCCAGCGAGGCATCCGACCACAATTTTGTTGATAACGCTCAAACACTTGACGCCAGGATGGTTTGATTGGCCACTGCGCTGGATTTTTGTTATGGACCCAACGCAGGCTGCACAGGCTTGGACCGGCTTGCACGGGGGTAGACATGGGCGGGCAAGCGTAGAGGGCGGCCGGTGAAGCATGCGGACGGATGAAAAAGCATGTCCTGAGGCAATAAACCCTTGTGCCCCGTGTGCCGGGGTGCCTGGGGAGCCGCAGGCCTGGCCTCAAAGTCCCGGATAGTCAAGATGCTCTCTTTGCCTCTTTCAGGCTGCAGCGCCTGGCGGCTGGAGTCAAAACGGCTTCGCGCCCCCCACTAGCTGGAGCCCTCCCGCTCAAGATCCAAATGCAGCCTGGAATGGCTGCCAGTACCCACCTCAAGCAACTCAACCGCCCCCTGCCCAGCAACAGCCACCACAGTTCCAACCGCAGCTGCAGCCTCAGCAGCAGATGCCGCCACAGATGCAACCACAGCAGTACCAACAATATCCCCCGGCGCACTACCCGCCCCAGCAGTACCCGCAACAGTATCCCCCGCAGTATCCTGGCTATCCGCAGCCTTGCCAGCCAGCGCCGGTTCCAGCACAGCCTGTGCAGTACCCTGCACAATGGCCAGGACAGGCTGCGCCTGCCATGCCTGCCCCAAACGGTGCTGGATGGACTCTTGGATAAAGCTTCATTGGCATGTTCTAGTGCAAAAGCTGTGGTGACTACGTAGGGCGCATGCCTGTCTAAGCAGCAGCTCAGGCCAAGCCAGCCCCCCGGCCAGGTTCCCGGCCAGGTTCCCGGCCAGGTTCCTGGCCAGGTTCCTGGCCAGGTTCCTAGCCAGCCTCCTAGCCGTGCCTAGACTTGAATCGCCAAACATGAGCTGAGATGTCATCCAAAGATGGTCAGCTCATGTACCATGGTACACACTGAACAGGTGCTATGTCCATTGCGGAAGCATGTGTCGCTGCCGCTAGCTCTGCGGCCGGCGAGACAGTCCAGGCTTGCGGAGCCCCGCTCTCTTGACAAAAACGCATGAGATGAGAAGAGCCATGTCCTTGTGACAGGACACAGATGTTAGAGTCATCGATTATGATGAGCGAACCTCGACTACATTTCGACTACTTTTTTCATTGGCACGAACGAGCTTCATTAAGATAATTTGCCGTGCTGCTGTGGGCTGATAAATGAACGCAAGCAACGTCGGCAGCAAAGGTCCTCTTCCTCTGCACAAGTTTTGGTCTTTTGACCAGTGTGTTACCTGGCCGCGCTCCAGTCGCTGATCCGTCGCCTTTCGAAATATTTTGGCTGGTCTTGCCGGGCATGCGTCTGGCGATCCAAGGCTCAATTCTTCCCTCCCAAGCTCATTGAGGAACTGAAGAAGTCCTTCCCTGCGCCATCGCAGATTCAAGCTTTCACATGGCCATTGGCCTTGTATGGCAAGGACAACTGCTGCAATCTAGTCATTTCCAGGTAGGGCAGGGCCGGAAAAACCAGGCTGCCTCCCCAGACTTAGTCCCAGACTTGTGCAATCAGCTTGAAGCCTGCCGTTGGCTTCAGTAACGCGTCAGGATGTAATTGGCATTGCTGCAACGGGCAGCGGAAAAACGTTGGCATTCTTATTGCCAGCCTTCAGCAGCCGCGGCTGCAACAGATTTAGCTCCAAAGTTTTGTTTGTGCAGTTCATCACTTGAGGCGATTGTCTGAAGCGCGGTACGTTCATACTTAACCAAAGTCTGCAACAAGCTTGCCCAGGTGATTTCTACAAGTCAGGCCTGTGTCCCATAGAGGGAAGCAGACGAGCTCGTCGGGCAAATGCTCTTGCTGGTGTTTTTTGCTGGGTTTTCTTTTGCCAGGCCTGCAGCCACAGCGTGATGGCGTTGGGCTTGTCGTGATGTCGCCGACCCGAGAACTTGCACAGCAAATCGAGGTATCTGTCGAGGGATGCTGCGTTACACGGCATCAACCCAACATTTTTTCAGGGCAGTGTTGGGACAGGTGGAAGCCAACCGTTTTGGCAAATGCCTTGGGATGTGGACCGCCGCTCGTGACGCAATGTCGGATGCACGTCCCCATCACTCCTGCAAGTTTTTCACTTGTTAGAATGCTGTAGCAGTTTGCGTGCACACTGGCGTGCTTCCCTCCCCAGGTTGCAATGTATGGAGGGGCGCCAAAGTGGGACCAGTTGAATAAGTACAAGCAGGGAGTCCATGCCATCATCGCATGCCCGGGCCGTCTCAACGACTTCATTGAAGGGCGACAAGTGCAGGTCCTCCAGCAGAATCTTTTGGTAATCAAGCGATGCAGTGGACGCGTGGTATCACGTGGCTGTATGCGACCTTGACCGTGCTAATGTTCATGCTGCCTGAGGTCAGCCGTGTGCGGAAGCTGGTGGCTGGGATTGATATAGCACGCTTGTCAGCAGCAGAGCCTCCTCAGACCAACGGATAAAGAAGTTGTTCAGTGGATGCGCTGCGGGCTACGACTTGAGGTCTTGGACGAGGCCGACAGGATGCTGGACATGGGCTTCGAACCCCAAATTCAAAAGATCCTCCAGCACATTCCGCCAAGCAGACATACAATGTTTTTCACGGCGACCTGGCCACGCGAGGCACTGGAGAGGGTCAAGCGTCATGCGAACGTGATTGTCAGTACTGCAGGTCCGCCAGCTCGCCGCCACCATGATGGGACAACCAGCAAAGGTCATGATCGGAAACCGCGACGAGCTGAAAGCAAACCAGGAGCGAAGCCGGCGAAGCCTGGCCAACCCGCCAAGGGCGTGCTATGCCTGCTATGCTCCGTAGCCAAAGCGCAGAAATCTTCAAGTTTGCATGATCTTGCGCCACGCAGTCCTGCAGGACGTCACGCAGCAAGTTCGTCTTGTTGAAAGCGCTCGCAAGAGAGGTGCCGTCCTGGAGTTGCTTCAGGAAGCAGGCCTGATGGAACAAGGCACCTCGCAAGCATGAAGCAGAGAACATAGCAAGTGTTTCAAGTGTTGTGAGCTTTTGCAGATCACTGACGAAGGTGCCGTCGGGAAATGCTTGATTTTTGCGAGCACAAAGAGGATGTGCGAAGACCTGTCGAAGCAACTATACCAGTGTGGCGTGTCCTGCTCTGCTATCCATGGAGACAAGGACAGCCTGCAAAAGCAAATGGGGGTGTGCCTCGAGTCCTCGAGTGGCTTTGGCCTGCTCCTTCGCACTGCTAAGACAGGACCAGCGAGAACGAGATATGGCTTTGAATGGTCTCAAACAGGGGCGTCTTCGAGTCTTGGTTGCTACTGACGTAGCAGCTCGAGGCTTGGACATCAAAGGAGTTGGTCTCGCGGTTGCACTTTAGTCAAAGGCACATAATGACGCACATTGGCTCTTAGGGCGTCAAGTACGCTTGCTGAAAGGTTTGGTGATCAACTACGATGCAGACGCTTGGAAGTGAAAAATGTGAAAGCTGCTGTCTTGCAAGTCCATGCGATTGATGGAGAAGGTCTCTTTGCATGCTATTCCTGCGTTGAGCTGTGCAAGCTTGCTTTCCTTTTCACCTTGTATAATCTCACCCGCAACGGCCCAATGAAATGAAACTTGTTGGCGTTAGCAAATCTCATCAAGGTGCTGTTTGGGAAGTGACTATTCCAGCTTTATTTTCTGTTGAAAAATTAGGCAGAAGCAGATCAGATTTTGATGGTTTGTATCGAGCATCGAATAACTATATCAGAGAAAAGCCAAATCGCAACCTTCAGGCTTTCTACCCCGCTTGGGCTCTATTCCGTTATTTGGGCACTATTGGGATTCTGTTTGGAAGGAACAAGTTTAATATTGGATCAATCTGGGCCTTATTGTTAGTACTGGGATTTTATTTGGTGTCTGTTTTCTGTAATTGTGCATTTTGGCGGTACTATTTGGCTTCTATTTGTGCTTTACTTTCACTATTTGAGCACTGTTTGGGTGCTACTTTCACTACTTGGGCACTATATGGCGCCTATGTGGGCTTTATTTTCACTATTTGGGGCCGATTTGGGCTCTGTTTATTTTCACTGTTTGAGCACTATTTGGGACATCGGTCTATATGGGCTCTGCGTTCAGTATCTGGGATCTATGTGGCACTATTCTGGGTCTAGTTCGGAACTGTTTGGGCTTTGTGTTCATTGCTTGAGCACTACTTAGTCCATTTGGGATCTATTTGGGGTCTATTCGGGGTATATGTGAGCTTTGCCTCACGATTTGGAGTCTGTTTGGGGTGTATCTGGGCTCTGTTTTCACTGTTTGAGTATTCGGGTTCTACTTGGGCATTCTATTTTCACTATTTGAGCCATCTTTGGGCAGCATTTGAGCACTATTTGAGCATTATTTTCATTCTGTTTATCACTATGCTGTCTCGATTTTGGGTTTATTTGAGCACTATTTAGCGGCCACGATTTGACATCTTTTGATGTGTAGTTGGTCTATGCCACTATTCGGGGTTTATTTGGCGGTCAATTTTGGCTTTGCATGTGGGTTGACTTCTTTCAATTTCAAGCCCAAAGTTGACCCCAAATAGCTTGTTCCTTCATTATTCTGGATTGTGTCCAGAAGCAAAAAGGGACTACTTGAAGGGGGGGAGTATGGGGGGTAGTTCCACACGCCTTTGATAGAAAGACGAATGACGACTCATTTGCTTTTTTCCCTGTGTGGGACCGACCCTTCGCATGCCGTTTTTGATGCGGCTCTGCGCCGGATAGATTGAAGGTAGTTCAACATGTTTGGGCCAAGGCAAACAATTCAGAGGATTATATCCACCGCATTGGACGAACTGGTCGAGCTGGAAAGAAGGGCTACGCCATCACGTTCCTGTCCTGGGAGGATAGGGGCAAAGCCTCCGGCATCATCCAGGCTGGAATCTTGTGCCTTTTGTTGCTGTAGGTTCGTGACGAGTTCTTGAGGCACCCACGCCAAGGGGTGAGTTTTGTCACCTTTGGACCCTTCTTTTGGGGCCACCGTCAATTTGCTGTTTCCTTGGAGCTGTGCGGAGGCGATGGAGAGTACTAACCAACACATCACTGACGAGCTCAGAGACTTCGCCAGGCAAGGCGGTGGTGGTGGAGGTCGGCACTACCGTGGTGGTGGCGGTGGGAAAGGCTCCTCCAAGGGCTCCTCCAAGGGCTGCAAGTGGTGCGCCAAGGGCGAGTGCTGGACCCATGGCGAAAAGGCATCGGGCCGCAATCGGAGCCGAAGCCCTCGCAGGCGATAGCGGCGATCATCTGGAGCATGCCAGACAATTATTCTTCTTGCGGGGTCCAATGAGCTCGCTCCACACGCATATAGACGTTGTGGCAGTTAATCTCAATCTCTTAATCTTGGCATGGAAGCCAAGTTTCACAGTTCCTCCTGGCCATCAGATATGTCATGATGCGTGCCTCAACAGATAGCAGATAGCAGATCTTGTGGTTTTGCCTGGCATTATTTGACAGTTGGAACAGGGGGGCATGAGGTCAAGGAATCAGGATTGTCTTGAGATGCTGCGACGTTGGGAAAATGCAAGCCTGTCTTGCACTTTTTTAGAACGTTTCAGAACAGATGGAAATGAGCAACTTGCAGAAACTTGGCAAGGCTCACGGCAGTCTCTCTGCCAGCGGACTGAAGGTGCCAGATGTTCACTCACTTACATGCCTGCCGCACGCCCCCTTTAAGATTCTTCAAGACCAGGTCATGCAGGACGCTTCGCGGCTGTGTGCAGTGTGCACCGATGCTGGTTGCGGCCCCTGATCCTAAGCAATGGTAGCACATGCAAGCGGTTGCCGTAGTTCACTTAGGCTCTGATGCAACAAGCCTTTGGAAGCTTTGGGCTGCGTACCCTGCTCAATATCGGTGCTGGAGGAGGCATGAGGTTGGCCTGCTTGTGCATGTGGTTGCTATGAGGTCATCAGGTGACTTCCTGCCCGTCTGCCTGACACTCACCATAATCGTGCGGGCTCGCTACACGCAATTATTTTTGACATAGGTGGTCATTGCTACTCGATCATGGAGAGCAACGACCTGTGCAAGGCTGAGGGTACGCTTCACAATGCAGATCTTGGTTGTCTTGTACTCGCTCACTTGTGTGCAGGGTGCCACTGTTGCCCCAGCATCGATAAACATCATCAGGGAAGGCCGGTGACATACTTTCTCTGCAGAGTGTGGGCGTCTCTATGGCTGTGTCATGTACCTGCGGCTGTAGTCTTGGTAAGTCTTCTCAGCAGCTTTCTTGAACCTGTTGAAGTCCCTGGGCCATGCACAGGCCGAAAGTGTGAAGCCTGTGCGCAGAAAAGCGGAAGAGTCATTGTGACCGAGGACTACGTCAGTTCAACAGCGTGTCAATTTATCTGCCAGCGCACATTAGGCATTCTGGTGATTCATGCTGTCACGGAGGTTTTTGTGCCGCAGCCTTGCGTTCTGCTAGATCAGCTTCGACAGTAGGAATGCCCGAATGCCATGGGATGGGGAAGAAGCAAAGGTGGCAAGAATAGAGAAAGCGATGCGGCACCATCTGCTCCTCAGACATCTGGTTTCTTCGGCGGCGGTGGCTATGCCGCCTGGCAACAGTTTCGGACCAAAGTAGGATGTGGTTGTGTTTACAGTCCACGCCATATGGGAAGGCTTTCGTCAGTGAGTCGCAAGCGAAAGCAGCAGACTTTGAAGCAGCAATGGCCCGTATTTTCACGCGCCCGGTTTAAGCGACATCTAGCTGAGAGCTGGAGCAGTTTTGCTCTGACCAATGCCTGCGCCATTGTTTCGCTCAGAAGCTTCCGACCGGAGCACCTTTGTTCAGACACTTTCTTCCAATGTTAGGCGGATTGCGAGGTAAAGGATGTTACTTCAAGGTGGGTAGTATGGATGTTTTTGGGGTTGTTGGAGTTTTTGACTAGAGGGTTCTCACGGACTCGAAAACCCTCCGGCCGGGCACCGGCACGTCAGTGTAAAAGCTCTCTGCTCTGTGTATCTCGAGAAAGCTCTTCAGCAGCGCAGGTGTGTGCGTCAGAAATTTGAGGCTTGTTCCTGTTGCGCTGAAACTTTGCCACATTCCCTCCGAAGCAGCAGATTGTAACCTGGAAGCTGAGGCATCATTCGGAGAGCCTTTGACTGCACAGTTCACTCCACGTGACTGGTCACTTCGGGTGGGAATCTTTGTGGCAGCCTGGCGGGGTCTTAGGACTATATGGTTGAGAAGAATCGGAAGCTCAAGGAGCAGTTCGCAGCTGCCGCTGCTTCAGGGAGCCCAGGCGGATGAATGACAAGATGTTTTCTCAATCCATGAATCGCCCGTTCAGGTATCTGAAAAATTCGGATAGTGTAAGTGCTCGCAAGGGTCACAAGACGACCTTTTAACGCAACAACATCTTTTCATCCTCCCCTTACCCCCCCCCCCCAATGGCCCCCTGCGGCAGGTGAAGGAAGCAAAATCTTTTCAGGTCTTAGCTTTTGGATGACTGGCCGCACCTGCTTACCGGACCAAGAGCTGAAGCGCATTATTGTGGAGCATGGTGGTAACTTGGAGCTTTGATTGCCATTTCCCTGAACTGTCGTGTAGTCTTGTTTTGGAGAAGTATCCTCAGCCTGATTCCAGGTGTTTACGAGCAGTATGGCTTCATGCACGTTACGCACATCATTGCAGACAACCTTGCATCCGGAAATCAGACGTGGGCAGAGCTGAAGAAACGTGCGAAACGGATCCATGTGGTAACATCATCCTGGGTCACGGCCTGCGTTCAAGAGGGGCGCCGTCACCTGACTCAATTCGGACACAAATGTAGCGCTGCTTTGCTCAGCTGTCGCTGGTTACCAGATAGTTGAGGCCTACCAGAAGCTCGCTGCTTGCCTCATATGGTTCGACTATGTTCCTGGCACGACTATTGCATATGATGCATTGGTATGTTGTTCACAAGAGAGAATCCACGGCTATTCGGACCAACCACTACGGGAAAGTGGAACATCTGAAGTCATCACCCAAATCGCGTATTCCAAGCGGACGTGATGTGTTCTGGTTATGATCATTGTCGACCATCGTTGTCATCAGTTCTAATCTGCGCCTTTCTGTTTCGCATTCGTAGCATTCCGACTTCCCCACCAGTGCTCCCAACCTGACACCGCAGGTAGGTGGGGTAGGGGGAGATGATGTTGATGTCATTCGAGGGAGGGTGAGGGAGGGTGAGGGCTCCCCGAACCGTGCATGCTGAGGCTCAGCACGCATTCGAGAACTATGAATCCTTGAGGTCTCTATCCATGCAGATGTCACAGATGTCAGCCCAGGCTTCATGCCAAAGTGCTTGTCGTCCGGGTCTTCGATGCTTTCCTTTGTGGACCAGTCAAAAGATGCTCAGAAACTTGGTCTGCAAGAAGCTGTTCTTCTCAAACCGTGCAGATGTGAGACCGTGCTGCATAAGACTTTACAGCACCTGGGTGTTCACGGCAGCTTCATTTGAATGTGGGACTGAAGTGTGCAAACCCGCCGGTGCTAGATTCGGCCCAATAATGGCCCAATGAATGCCTTTCGAAGCCGCTGGCTTCCTATCATGATGGCTTCGCATGGCTTAGCGACTGGGCGCGCTACGCCGTCACTTACTCGGCTTAACGGTGAGAAGATATCTGCGGAGTGGCTCTCTGAAGTGCTGCAGAGGGCAGAGGCACAAGGTCAGCAGCCGCTTAGCTCAAGCAAAGTCTCTTCGGTCAGTTGGGATGGCAGCACAGCCAAATTATGGCCGCAGTCGCATTCAATGGAGCTGCTCTTGACTCTGGATGACTCACTGCCGGCTCGTCTCTTCTTGAAGAAAGTCGATGCGCAGCACATGACGGGAAAGCCTTTATCCTCTCTGCGTCGAGACTTGACATCCAACAGAGTGGAAGCAAGGTGGTACAAAAATTTCTCCTCGGAAATTCAGAAGAGGGGTGTTCCTCTATTGCGTTCGCCGCTGGTCGATGAGCAGTTGGACTGCCTGGACTACGCAGAGGGAAGCGAGGGTGAAGATCAGGCCTTGCGTCAAGGCAAGATGATGCTACTGCTGGAGTGCGTGGACCAGGCAGCCTACATACAACAATCTCCATTAAACATGCAGCAGGCGAGTCAAAGCCTGAGACTTTTGGCAGGATTTCACGCGGCTGCCTGGGAAGATCGCGGCTTATTGCAGGAAGCGTCCAAAAAGCTTCACGCTCAAGGCTGCTATTGGGCATTGTCCCGGCGAGGTGAAGCTGAAATGCAAAAACTGCAGCAAAACTGGGCTGCATATCTTCGAGCGTTCGAGCCACATGCTCCGGATTTGCTCAGCCAACCAGGCATTCGAAATCTTGGGCAGCGCTTGGAAAGTATCGCGCCATGGGCGGCCGCTGAGCTACAGGCTTCGCCAAACGATGCTTTTGCAACATTAGTGCATGGAGACTACAAGGCAATGAACTTGTTTCTGCCAGTTGATGAGGCTGGCGACCTACTGCTGATTGACTTTCAGTGGACCGGCGTTGGGTTTGGAATGGCAGACGTTGCAATGCACCTTTCACACTCTGTTGTCACAGACGCGCTGTTGTCTCATGAGGAAGACATGGTTCGCATGTATCACTCCTTACTGATAGATAGCCTCAAGACCCGCGGCGCTGCTGCGGCTGCTAAAGCTTACACGCTGGAGACAGCACTTCACTATTACAAAGTGGCCTTCCTGGATTATGCGCGCATGGTCATGAGCTGCTTCTTCCACAATGCCTCGCCAGAAGCTTTTAGAGCCAGAGGCGACAATCCAAACGTGGGATTCGTCTACCGCAATGTTGAGGCATCTCTTCAATATATTCAGATGATTGATCGGCACCTCACATCGATGGAAGTCTGCCAAGCTGGAGAGCATCAAGCTGCCCGATCACGGTCTCCATGCTCCCGACCAGGGAAATAAATAAGTCATAAAACGGGGGAAGCGTTCACGTGCCATTTCTTGTATTCTGCAGCTCAAGCAAGAGTCTTTTCGTATGGCTAGGTAGATCATCCGCCGTGCCTGCCAAGGAAGACGCAGGTAGCCTCGCCAGAAGGCGACTTGTTCAATCGTTGCTTACTCGGAACATGAAGCACAGCAGTGCCTTCCCTAAAATTAAGGCGGGCAGCAGTGTTCTTCTGCGTCAATGCTAGCTCCGGAACCTGGAGGCCAAGATCCACAAAATGCCCAGCTGAGCGGTCTGAGCCAGAGTTGCGCAGGACATGTTGCTCATTGTCGGCACCCTGCCTGACATGCTACAGTCGCTCTCAGAAGCCACAGCACTAGAGCGCCAGTAGCTTCTCTGCCTGACGAACAGAGAGAACATGACAAGGTCAGGTGATGCCGAGTGTACCAGCGCAGCTGAGCAGATACTGGCAGCCTACTCAGCTTCTGTAATATAAAGCGACGTACTTCATGTACAAGCACCCCAAACTAGACGGGTTTCTTCATTCAAGCGTGGTATTGTTGTGTGATGTAGAAGCCTATTACATCTTTGTGGCCTTATATGCAACCAGAGATGTCTCTGAGAAACCACTGCATGTTGCAAGCATGCCGAGCCAACTTGATCTGTATCACAGGTAGAAGAGGTGGACGATCAGTTGGCACCGGCAAGAAAGAGACGAAAGTCCGTGGTATCCGTGGATTCTGAAAATCTCAGCTGCTCAGCCTGCAAGCAAGTCGCCAATTTCCACACGCAAGTTGGACCTCTGACCGCTCGCTGTGCCAGGCCAAACACCTAGGCGAGCTCAGCAAAGCTTTTCAACATCAGCGCTGGCTTTTGAGGCAAGCAGGAGAGGGATTGTGCAGTATTGTTGTGATGGCTGTACACACCAGGCCTTTAAAGTTACGCGCTTTGGTGCTTGACACGCGTAGCATCTGAATTTTGAATGCTTTCGTTCAACATCTAAATGCTGCAGATGATCTGTTTCGATGGACCCTGCAGCTGTTCCAGGTCAACACCTCGTGCACTGAGGGCCTGGATGGATTTGTTGAGTTGCTCGAGGTGATTTCAGATCTAGCCACCAGCGCCGCTCAGCAGCTGAGATGCTTATCTGCAAGCATCTGCAAGCATCTCGAGTGCGCCAGTCACAAACATTTTCATGTTGCCACGTTAGAGGTCAGACTGGACGGTGTGCCGCAGAAGTCGGGCTGAAGATCACTCTGGGACAGCGGCAGGCGGAATGGAGTGGTGCTTGGCTTCAAGCTTCATGTCTAGACTATCAAGCGTGAATGCTCTCAAAGTCAAATTCGCCACTGCCTTGACAGCCTCGGGCATCCAGGAATAGGGTTGATAGAATGCAACCTAAAAGATCCAGTGCTAAATCAACGTAGAGTTGTTGTGACTTAGAATTTGCTGTTTCTGGGGCAGGGATTAGGTATTAATTGGCTTGGGCGCGTTTCAGCCCGCCTGTGTGTAGTTTTTATGATCAGAGCGCTGACGGCCGCGCATTGAGTGGCTTATGTTATTGTATGTTTGTGTGGCGCATGTCAAAAGCTCAGGCGTGTCAAGCCTGGGTGATGGGGGCCAAACAGGGCTGATTACTAGCCTGACCTCACTGGCGCATCGAGCAGTGGCAGCTTTGGGCCTGGGTGCGGAGCCACAGGGAAAGGCCCACGGCGACCCCGACGCTGGTTACCGTGCAATCTGCCACGTGGGCATCCAACTTCATTTTGGTCATGGCTCGGAGGCGACTGCTTGCCAGGGGCCAGCCAGTGCGGTGACTCCAAATCAAGATAGTCGAGAGGGAGCCAGGGAGGCCACAAGTGCGGAGGACATCTGTGGAGGAGGCAAAGGACCAGCTCCACCCTTTCAGCCCTTAGCAAGTCTTCGCCAAGATGCTGGCTCTCCAACTGCACTTGTCCTGACTGGCCAAGCAACACTTGCTTCAGCTTCTGAGGCTTGATCTGCAATCCCTCCACCACACCAAACGTTGCTAGGCTATGCTAGGCTTTGATGATGGCAAGTGCTGAAGTGGTGGGCTGCCTTACCCGCCAGCTCTGTTAAGGTGCGGCCGCAGCAGAGTGACCATCGACGTCGCTGGAAGGTCCTGCCTGTATGGGCTGGGGATGCTGCTCAGCCCAATTCCTTTGTGTCCCATCAGCTGGTGCTCTGAGGTTCCGCGAGGTTCCGCTTAGCGGCTTAGCATGTGAATTGCAGGCCAGCGCATCGGAGCTGGTCGAGCATTGGCGGGCAATCTGCCATCGAGTGCAGGGCCAACCTCTTGCAAGAGCTTTGCTGAAGAAAATGCTTAGATGTGGAGCAGCCAAGGCATGCAGACAGGAGGGCTCCAAGAGTGGCACAAAGCTTGCCGCCCTCAAGCTGCGAGTCCGGCTTGCCACTCAAGTGTGACTGCAAGCCTGGACTTGCATGCGTCTTGGCACTGAGACACAGTCTCGTCCCGCTTGTTTGTTTGAGTAGTGGCAGTGCACATGTGTTGGATGCGATGCTGTTGACGTCACTGGGCAAGGTGACAGCATTTGAAGAGCTTCTGGCACGGCAAGAGTATGAGGCGCGCATCTGTTCAGCAGCATGCTCAACAGCAACCCTGCAGCTCGTTTGGAGAATCACAGCTGCAGCGCAACCAGAGTTATTTCAAGACTGGGCTACCATTGGCAGAGTGATGCTTGGATGGATTTGGCCGTGGCAGCATTCCGAAGCGCAGGTTGTTCAGTTGGCTCTGCGGGCACTACGTGCAGCTGTCAAGAGCAAAGTGGCTTGCACGCTCCGTGGTGACGGTGACTTGGTTTTGCGCAAGACAAGCAAGCACTTGATGAAAGATTCTTCTTGGAGCTTTGGCAGCAAGTAGCTACCAGGCATCACGCCCAAGGGCGTGATTCGGTTCATGCTTGCAATTGGGGGAGCTGTCCAAGTGGCGGCGTCTGGACCTAGCACGCACGCGCGCCAACACAACTGGAGCAATGCACGCAGACAAGAGTGCGCGAGCGCGCCCACCTCTGTGCCCCACCTGTCGCACGCCGGCAAAACTCTGGAATAACACTTAAGCCTGACCCGAATCCTGGTATGGCAGTGTCAGTCTTTCAGAGCCCCAGCTTTCGGCAACCCAAGACGAAAAAGAAGCGAAGCAAGAAAGAAGCAGGCTTAGATGGCCTAGATGCTCCTGCACTAGCGGCTGTAACACGCAGTGCACTTCCCACAGATCGACCCCGCATTCAGATGCAGGAAATTCAGAGATATTTGGCTTAGATGAGGGGCTCGGCCACCTGCTGCAAGCCACGCAAAAATTATCTACTTGTAGGATAGCTGCTGCACCTGGTAGCGGCCTTGATGCTGGCACAATTTGGGAGCTGCTGCCAGGCCAGCTGCCGACTCCTGCGCACTTCAATGCTCTCCTTTCGGCTGTGCAGTTGGCTTTGATCAAGGGCAGAGGGGCTCGCTTTAAAGTGGCCCCTCTGCTGGCAGAAGCTGCAGAAGAAGCGTCGGACCTCAACTGCGAGTTGAAAACGTGCCTTTGTGAGTTGTGACATGTTGTGACTCGCTAGGGCGGCGGGACATGCTTGCCAAGCTGTGAGCCTGCACTTGAAAAACTCATCAGGGGCAAGTGCCTATGGAGAGCAGCAAAGCTGACCATCGACTGCAGCCGTGCAGGCCAGGGCTGCCTGGTGCTGCCTCCTAAATGCTCGGATTTTTTGATGGTCTGCTACTGTATCTTGGCAGGTGTCTTGTTTGTCGGAAATGTGCTGTGGGCGTCTCAGAGCTTTGGCACGTATGGCGAGCAAAGTAACCCGGCTTACGTACATGTACATGCGGTTCGCACAGTTTTTTTCTGCGCAGGAGAAAGTCGCCTGGAACGAGCGGTCAGTCGGACCCTAGACTTCTGTTTGGGCTGGCTGATAATAGCCAAATCTCTGAAAATGGAGGCATGCCCAATTTGTGGGATGCGTGTGCAGTGGCTGGCGGACGAGAGGGTTGGGCGCTTTGCAAGGGCCGCAGGACATGAGAGATTGCACATGGGCATCCACATAGGCCTTGATTGCCACGGGCTGGCGGGTGACCCGACCCACCACCAACAGGCTGCTGGATTGTATGGGGCCATGTGACCATGTGCAAACACAAGCCAGCATGCTAGCACGCGAGCCAGCTGCCTTGATCTCCCATTGTTTCTGACAGGCAAGACAAGTGTGGGATTTGCGTGAGTCGCGCAAAGTGATGATGCTCCTGCGGGTGTTTGTGCGAAATATTCTTGTTAACTTGTACGTCGTTGTTTCACTGATTTTCCACGACCATTGCTGCACTTGCCGCGCAGCGCTTGTGCGCATTAGCGTCGCATTAGATTAGTGGAGCGTCCTGCAGGATGAAGACGCATAATGATAATATGCAAAAACTCGAAGGTAATAACTCTAATACGATTGATGTATACCGCAACGAATGAATTTGCATAATCTCTCTCATAGTTTTACCGCTAACGCGAGACCGCCTCGGCAAAGCTAGTGGAGGCTCGGGCTGGCAATGAAGGGTCAGCGTGGAACGCAACTGACTGGGCTCGAACGTTCTGACCTGTTCGCCCAACCTGCAGCTCGCTTTCCTCCCCTCCCCCCCTTTCCCCCCTGCCCCCCTCGCCGTTCCTCCCCCTCCCCCCCTCTTCTCCATTTTTGGCGGCGCCCAGAAGGACGCGGCCCAAGGATTCGGAAATCCGAAAATTCCTCCCTACCCTTCTCCGAAACCTACGAAAAACGGACCCGATCGCGCATACCCGGATCGTACGCACTAGGAGGTCGTAGGGGGCGGATTCAACTTATTCTTCTTCCGGCCTTAGATTTGAATATCATATAAATTGCGGATTCTAATTTTTCAGCTTCTGCCTAAATCGATTCTAAATTCCAAAAGATATCCTATTAGACCCGCCCATAATCGCTCATGTTCATAATGCTACGCTTGAATACATCTAAAATAAATCTCTAGAATTTCTCGGCGATATTTCGTCTATGCTTAAAAATCGACATAAATTTCTTTTAAAATAATTTTGCTTCTAAATTTCTAAAATATATATTCATATTTGATTATTTATAATATATTTTTCTAAATCTTTCTGATAAGATTTCGATCATATCTTAAATAATTCGAGATCAGCTTCAAAATATTCTCGATTGCTTCCAATTATTATTAGATCTTCTAAATTGCGTTTAGAATTCTATTTTAGAGCTGCTAAATTATTTTTATTTTTTCAAAATTTTCGAAATTATTTTCATTTTTAAATTCTACTTATAAATATATTTTTTGAATTGCATCTAATGCTTCGAAATTATTATAATATTCTTCTTCTAGATCTTCGAAATTATCTTTAAACTTTTATTCGAGATCTTCTAAATTGATTTTATACTTTAAATCTAAATTATCTAGATTATTTAAATTGCTTTTCTATATTCGTCAAATTATATCCAAATTCCTATTCTAGATCTTCTAAATTGATTCTAACTTCTTTTCCCCCCCCCCCCGCCCCCCCCTTCCTCCCCCAATGAGCGGAAAATTTGAAGGGCGAAAAATTTTAATTATATCTTATCGTAAAAAGAGAATTTGAAGGATTGGGACGAAAGACTTTGATATAAGAAACGGAGACTTTAAAGGATTAAGGCTAAATGATCTAATCGCAAAAATAGAGAATTTGAAGGATTAGGGACGAAAAAAACTGATCGTAAAAACGAAGAATTAAAAGGATTAGGGCAGAAGATTCTGATTATAAAAACGAAGGATTGGGAGAAAAGAATCTAATTATAAGAACGATAAAATTGAAGGATCGGGGCGAAAGAAACTAGCCATAGATATGATATTTTTGATATATTAGGGTAAAAAGATCTATTCAAAAAAGAATTCTCTTATAGATATAGAGAAGCAAAAATATGACCGCAAATATAAAGAATTTGAAAGATTTGGATATAAAGAATGATTTTGAAGATATAAAAGCGAAGAAATCTATTCCTGGAGAGAATATTCTTTCATTTTCATATTCATATATGAATATAGAAATGAAATAAGATCATACTTTATAATTCAAAATATTGAGATTTTGAATATTCGTATCCTATAGAATCATCGAAAGATATATTTTCTCGAGATGAATCTGATAATTAGATGGGGAATTGATTTTAGATTTATATAGAATTATTGATATCATTATAAGATATAATTCTATTCATGAAAATCAAGAATATGAAAATTATTAGGATTTTCATTGAATGAGATTTCAATAATTCCAAATTCATATATAATTTTATAAGAATTGATATTCAGAAATAGATAGCTAAGATATTGCTAGATATTACGAATAATCTAGATTAGGAATATATCTCTAATATATCTATTTCTAAGAATTCAAATTATATAATTTTCATTATTTAGAAATTAAAAAAATCTAGATTGATAATCTTCCTTTCTTCTCTGGAATAGAATATTTCTGGGAGATTTCGGATTGGCAATCCTTCTAGATAATCTCTCCCAGGCTATCGACGCAACGAATTGGAGGAGCGCAAATATCCCCGTAGATATATATAATCGTCTTATATATTTTAAAAGATTTTGATTCTCCATCTCGAATCTGGGGGATCCGCCGAATAGCTAAAAAAGATATAAATCATATAGAAAATAACTCCGGAGATATGGATCGCACGACCCAAAATCTCCGAATTTTTTAGTCGTATCATCTATTTCAATAAATTCGAAGAATTTAGAGACTCTAGCTTTTCCGAAAGGCTCTAAGATCTCCGAGATTTTAGAGTCCCTAGGGAATTAGAAAAATCAAATCGCGCATGAATGAAATAATTATAAATCATCGCGTCAATATATTGAGATAGATTTCTATAATATTCCTTGAATTCATTTTTGCTGATTATATCATTCATATCTTTATTCAATTATATATTTATTATATCATATTTCATGATTTCCAAAATTTTCAATCATATAATCATAGAATGAAAAATATATCTAAATAAGATTCCTATATATAATATCTTTTTATTTCAAAAAAGAAGTCAAGATTTCTATATATATATAATATTCTTAAAAGAAAGAAAGAATTTTTTCGATTCTTATCAAGATATATTTTCACGATTATATATATCATTCAAAAAAAAATTTGGAATCCAATTCTTCTTATAAATATTGATTTTTAGATTTCATATTTTTGATTTTTTCCAATTTTTTAAATAAGATAATTTCTTATATATTTTTCTATATATAATGAGAAATTTCATATCACTCAATGATAATCATCAAAAAAGATTTGAAATGATAAAAACGATCAATCTATAGATTTTATAAGATTTTAGATTTCCATCTCGGATCTATATGTCTTCCGAGCCTCCGCACAGACCAATATAGAAAGAGAAATGATACGAAATCCTGAGAGATTTTTGATCGTATCTCTTCCGTCTCCATTCGTTTCGCCTCATTTATTTCTCTTGGGATATCTGCGCAACGATTTGGGAGAGATCATGAATCTCCACGATCAGATACGGCCAACTCATAAATTCTATAAGACTTTGCTTCTCCGTCCTGAATCTTTGCGCTCTGCTGAGCAGCCGCGTAGATATCCAAAGAAAGATAAATCACGCGGAAAATTGCTCCGGAGGCCTTTCGACCTAAATTCTCCGAGACTTCTAAATATATCATCCATACCAAAAAATTCCAAGAATTTAGAGACTCTAATTTTTCCGAAAGGCTCTAAAATTGGAAAAACTAAGCCGCATACGAACGAAATGATCGCAAGGAGCCACGCCATAATAGAATATTGAAAGGCTAGAATTGACCCGTTGCCTAGAATAATGACAATATTTATTTGAGAAATCTTAGAATAGAAAATCCAATGATCAATCAATATATAGACTCGCACCAATAATCTCATGATTTATCAAGATCTTAAGCCCGCACGTAATACATAAATTCTGAAAGATTTTAAATCTCC
>CAJNIZ010038557.1:0-35563 GCA_905231905.1 Symbiodinium pilosum
TGCAGGCATACTAGGACCAAATCTAAGTGTATGCTGAAATATCAAGATCTCTGAAGCGTATGCCCGAAGCGGCGCCAATGCGCGCAGATTCGCACGCACGGCCATAGCAAAAAAACCCTGAACCCTGAACCCTAAACCCTAAACCCTGAACCCTCGGCACTCATAGTTGAGGGTTGCTGCTTTTTCAGGCCGTGGCAGATGCAAGGTTAGTGCTGTTGCAGAGTTGCAGAGTGGCGAGCGACTGGTGGTAAGGGCCGGCTTGCAGGGATCGTGCCTCAGGGCATTTCCGTAGACCCTCGGGCTGCGGAGAAAAGGTCCGATAAAAAAAAACCCTGAACCTACCCTTATCACCAGGTTTCTTGCAGATTGGATTGAACACGTCTGAGGCAGAGCCAGGTAGCCGAGGCGACCGTCAGCACAAGCCCAGGCTCGGTCCGAAGCACCTAACTACTTACCAATATTATGGTAGATTGTAGTATATTATAGTATATTATAGTATGATATAGCATATTATGGTATATTATGGTATATTATGGTACATTATGGTATATTATCGTATATTATAGTATATCATAGTTTTTTGTTTGTTTCATGCGAGACCATCCTATATACCCTACTATAATGTAGTTTCCATTTTGTTTTTCGTGATACCCTATATACCCCCTACATAACCCCAAAATTATCTAATAATGATTATCATTATTGTGCTTAGTGCGTGCGCAGAAGGGCTGTTTGTCAGAACGACTTGTTCCAACACAGCTTGCGACCTCCAGGGCCAGAGATTTAGATGGCAGAAAGAACCCTGAATCCTGTGCAAGGCCAGGGATATCCCAGCCCGGCTGCGCCCGCGCAAGCCATCGATGGCATTGACAGCCTGTGCTTCGAGGTTACCGCATTTTGACTGCCATGTTGATAGAATTGTTCTGGCATGGAGCTTCTAAGGTTGGTTCTCTGAAGTGCAGCATTGAGAATAGAAATAAAAGGGCAGAAACACACACAAAGCAAATATATATATATATATGTATAGAGACCCCCAAATACTTTAGTCCTTATTACAGGGGGCCCCAAAAGGGTACCCCTGCTTTTAGCGTTGCGTGGCTCCATCCCAATCAGCGGCTTTGCTCTTACAGCCAAGGCCCGTGCAGACTGTGCTGGAACGCCGTTCGCGAGTGAGGAGCGCTGTGTACACTTGGGGCTGGGAATGCGCTTGGCACTAAAGCTCGCGGCTGTGAGATACCAAGGTTCCCGCAGACGCGCAACAGACTCACCAGAGTTGTATGCCTTCTATTAGGCGGCACGCTGCAGAACTTTTGTTGCAGGAGTGCCAGTGGTTTCACTTTGGCTTGCGTGGGCGTGCGCTCAGTCGTGGCGAGCCTCGGGCTTTGCATAGAAGGCTCCAGACTTCTCGGCTTGGAGTGTAAAACTGCTGCAATCCCAGTGCGACGTCATAGCATTCGAATCCAGAAATCTTATGCAACTTCTGAACCCTTTTCCCGCCCCAAGTTACAGGAAGCGTATTTTTTCAGAGCTGCATGATGCTTAGGAGCGACTCTCCTTTCGTGTGCTGGGACTGAGCCGCTACAAGAAGCTGGAGACGACTCGCCTGGTCAGCGGGCGGCTGGAAAGAGATTCGTTTCATCACCCTCCATAAGAAGTACTGTTTTCGGAGATGTCTTGAAGATGGTGTCTGCTGGTGCACGCGTTCACTCCATCCCCCAGAAAAAGGGCTTTGGATCGTATCGACCTTAATGGAGTACTGGAGTCCCCACAAGTGCCATCGGAAAGGCAATTGCTCACAGACGGGCTGCAGCCAGTCTTTCGATCCAGTGCGGATGCTGCCTGGCAGCTCGTGAGAGGAGACATAGGGATGCTGCGGCTGCCTGACGCCTTTCAGCATTAACCTCAGGGCATCCAATTCAGAGACTGGCATTTAAAGCTTGAGAGGTCTGGGATGCCATTTGCGAGACAGATGCTAGAGACACCTACCTGCTTTTGAGTGATTCCCCAGAGGCGAATGCAGCGTAGAACCGCCTCCGCGCTCGAACCCGAAGACGTGAAGCCCCCTTGAGACAGTGATCCATCCGAGGACGGTAATCTGGCCTTCACCTTCGCGACTTGACGCACCAAGTGATCGGGACTTTTTGGGTTGTCAGCCTTCGGGAGTCGCAAGGCCTGGAAAGATCAGCACGAATCCACAACCGGAGTTCTTCAGTTGCCATAGCCAGCCTTTTTACCTGTCAGTTGCATCCCAGTGCTCAGGAGCACACCTTGTCGAAGCCTCTCTCAGAGGACGAGGAGCTCTACTTCGCTTTGACCTTCCCATTCCCACTGGGCACCTTAGCCTCCGTACAAGTGCTAAGCAGTCTTGCATCATGTGTGCTGGCGACTGTGTCATTGAAGTTTAGCTATAATCTGTTCTTTGTCACTTTGTTTCATGTAGCAGCTAGCTCATAAGGAGTAGCCGCAAAGCTGTAAGTGGAGGCCGGCTTGCTGCCACCGAGGCCGAATCTATTCGCATCTCGACAGCGCACTTCAGACCTTGGTGAAGGGCGGGGCTTACGTCCACCGCGAGCAGCTGACGACGTCTCTGGGAGGCCCCTGAGAAGTTGAGCAGCTAGTATAATTATGTTGCTACTATTATTACCAGCACTACTGTTACTTACTATTAGTATTACTATTATACCACTAATCCTCATATTGCCATTATTGCTACAATTCTAGTATCATTATCTGACAGGCCCAGAGAGCTGATCCTTGAAGGTCACCCGATCGAGCTGGTTACGCTTACACGTCGCTCACAGCGGTCAGCACAACGCCAGCCGCCATTACCAGATCTCACGCAGGAAGCAGCTAGCCAGGAGGGGAGAGGTGTGGGGTTGGCAGCTTCAAAGAAGAGAGATTGGATCAGGTTGTGGATCTGGGTCCATTTTCAGCCTCTCTAATCATGCAGACGTTGAGGGCTCATGTGTTTAGCCAGGGAACGGTTGCCCGTGTGGCTTGGACCATGCGTTGGAGTGACCGTGCGCGCGTAGCCTAGTTGTATATGACGTCAGCACTCATGATCACCCATGGCCATTGCAATTTCCTTTCACCAATCACTGACTAGTGTTCTGATGGAAGTCATACCCTTCCTGAACATGCCATTCGAGCCTGACGCAAAAAATGAAATTCTTCCTACAGGTCCAGGGGATTACAGGAGGTGATCACAGGAGGTGCCTCTGCAAGGTTCGAGTGAGCAATTCGCTTGAATTATTCATTTGGATTCCGTGAGCCCGTTGGCCTTCCATTCTGTTGATAATCCAGAAAATTGGGGGGGAGGAATTTTCGTCCTACATTTGAGGCCCCCAAACTCGTCAAACTCGCTGCTGAGGAGTCCCTGCTTCTGGTAGCTACTGCCAAGCTCCAACCCCACTAGCCAACAATTCAACCTTGAAGCGTTCCGCTCCAGAGGGTGTTTCTACAAAGCCCCATGCCCTTCACCCAAAGCTCGAACCTCACATATGCTCTTCAAGAATGACGCAAGCAAACGCTGCTGTGCATCCTGGCACCACTGGGTTGCTGTTCAGGAACTTCAATTAAGTTGCCAGAAGCAACCCAGACCACGTGCCGAGGAAGGCCATCGCCCGTGGATTTTCCCGGGGCGCCGAGCTATCTTCGTCCGCTGGCTCTGACTTGTGTGCTTTTCTGAAACTCATGGGCCTCCTTGTCGAGATTACTAAAGGGACGATGGACAGCTAAACGGAAGTATGACGGGATGCTATGATATGCTACGTGCATTTCAGGAAGCCGTAGGTTCCTTGTTCGGGATGTTTCAAGGAAGGTTGTGAAAGTTCGGGTGGCCGAATGTGCTTTTCGCGAACACGAGCTGCTTGTCGCGGAAAAGCGGCGAACTCCTTCACACTTCTACATGAGTGCTTGGTTTTAAAAAGCGAAGATAATAGACTGCTAAATGCAAGATAGATTTGTACCATGAGAGCATATAAAGCGCACTCAATGCCTCACTCCCCAGTCCAGGGCTACAGCTTGATTCCCGCTCCTTGAACCTAGGGACCTCTCCGCCGAAATGATTTTCTCTGCTCTAGCTATAGATATGTGCCAGGTCAGTGCCCGAGTGCATCCTGGCGAGACGCCCGCTAGCTTCATGCTCCAAGGCCTGCCCTGCCATATTTCAGGAGTATGTATTCAGCGCATGAAACAGGGGCTAAACTGTACCTTTTACGCAGGGATGCTTGCTTCAGTCAACAGGATGTAGGGTTCTGACGAAACCGTTTCTTGAACAAAGGCCAAGCAGGCATCGCTTTGAAAGTATGAGCCTTCGCATAGTTTTGACTTCTCCTGTGGGCCTCAGGCCTCCTGGACTTCTTGGCTTCCGGCAGCACCGAAGCCACGGAACTTCTCCGGCAATATGTCGTGCATGTGGTGCCGGTCCTGAATCCAGACGGTGCCTAGGCAGCAAGGATCAAATTGCCATGCTGTGGCAGTGGCCGCTGGAACAACACTAGTGCTAAGGGAAAATCAGCCGGCTTAACATGTTCACGCGCTTCAGTGAAGAAATGACCGTCTTCCCAGATTGTGTCAGACTTGGCTCTTCCAGCATGGTCTGAGGTGTGGCCTACGGCCACCACCGCCTGGATCTGCGCGGGGAGAACCTCAACCGCGTGTACGGGAAGGCCTTGCTAAGCCTTTACCAGAGGACGAGGGTTTTTGGATGACCATGGCCGACACTCGCACAGGCAACCCTCGAGCACCACCCCTCAATAGTGGCGGCGGAAAAGGCCTGCCTCTGCGCCCACGAGCATCAGGCGGGCACATAGCGTCAGAGCATTTCAGGGCTCAGGGGGTCTGTTCCTCTGGGCGGTGAGGTCTTTGTGGGACTCCTGAAGTAATTCGAGCTTGCTTGTCTTTTGCTTGCCTGTCCCTAAACCCTAAACCCTAAATCCCTAAGTGCATCCCCGGAGCCTCATTTCAATGGCTTTCCTGCTGCAGGGAGGGCTGCGCCTGTACCTGGACCTCCATGCCCACAGCAATCGCCGTGGCGCCTTCCTTCTGGCTGATGCTGGTCGCGATGCCGAAGCCCGCCTGTTCGGCTGGGCCTTAGGAAGGCACAGGCTGACTCAAAATGAGCTGTAGTCTAAACTCCTAAAGGGGGTTATGTAGGGGATGGTGTAGGGGACTGCTACCAGGGTTATTAAGGGGGATGCTGGGAGTTTAGACTATATCCCAAGTGTGAGCCGACAACATCTGCCCCAAATGAATTTGCATTTGGTTTTGGGGTTGCTAGGGACTAACTTCATAATATCATTTTTAGGTCTTTTAGAGGTGCAGTATGCTGTAATATGCAAGAAATTTAGGACCACAATATATTGGTCATTGTTTAGGCTTCCACATTAAGGCCATTCCTCTGACTAGTGGTTAATGGGCCATAGAATCCTATTATTGTTTTACTGTATTGAAGCATTCCCTGAGTCCCTACAAGCCTGGATCCTCACCAAACTCTTAATGAGGGAATCCCTGTATCGCCCCCGCATGAAGCTTTGAATTTTGAAATGTAGAACATCAACTTCATGTTGGTCTCCAGGTGTTGCAACATCTTCGAGTACTCGCAGAGTGACTTCAGCGAGTCTAAGCGAGGAACTGGCAAATCCACAATGGCAAAGCTGACTCTCGACAAAATCTGGAGTACCATGAATCCCGTTATTGGGGCATGTCGGCGTTGGACTCATAGTTCAGTCAGGTCGGTGGGACATTTTCCGGGCAGCAGGATTCAGGTAGCTTCTGTATATGCACTTAGTACTGGAGTCCTTTGATTAGTTACTCTTGCTCTCGCACCCTGCTTGCCAGACTTGTTCTCAGTGCTGGTAGCTGTTGTTGTTCTTCTGTCAGAACCATTGCCGTGACCACTGTTCATTGCAAGTCTCGTTCCCTAAACCTTCAACACTAAACCCTAGTTATCAACGTATTGAAGAATCCGGGTTAGAAGAAGGTTCGATGAACAGTGCCAACCTGCCTCGTGTTTTAGGGCTTAGGGCTTAGGGTTTAGGGTTCCCGCCCAGTTTCTTCTACATTTCGACATGCGAGTGTTTGTAGCATTGGGGTACCTTGATAGATTTTGAGTGTGTTTGTGCGGATGTGTTACACTTGGGAGTTCTTCCCCGATGTTGACCTCGAAGAATCTACGTTACTATGACACCCTGCGGCATGTACGTTTCGTAAACCGAGTTTAGTTTCTTTTCGCGAGGTTTTCCATGAGAGCAGCGCAATAATCATTAATTCCATTGCTGTTGATATGATTCCCGCTGCTACTTGGCTGGTACTGCAGGACAGGGAATCCTCTCTGCTACACGGTTGAGTGTCACTACATTCGAGGCTGGTTGGCCGGGGACCACAGGTCACAAGTTAGACACAACAGCAACGGGTAATAGTATTGGGGCTTCTTTTGCACGATCTCAAAGCAGTTGGGCTTTTTGTGTAGTGGCTCTCAAAAATTCACCATGCGCTTCATGAATCCTCGATGTTTTGGCACCCTGCTGGAAACTGTCTGCTGCTGGCATCCGCTATCCAGGAGCACTGCTCATACAATAATCCTGTGTAACAGAGAGGTTCTAAGTAAGGTGAAATTTTCGCACTGAATATCGAAGGATTATAGGCTAGATGGGCGCGGCCTCTTCACCATCTCAACCTCTTCATCTTGAGTCCAGCTATCAGCTCGAGGCAACTGTAGGAGAAGCTACATCCCACACTCTCAAATGTCCAGTGTACTAAGCACTCTGGCCCCAATCACCTGCTTTTTGTTCTGACAGGCAACCCCCAAGCAACAAAACCAAGACAACCTGATGCTGTTCAGAACTTTTCTACGAAGAGTCTGATGAATGCGCATTGGCTTGATCAATAGACCCTCAAGCTCATCAATAAACACACTGCGTGAGATATATCTAATGTTAAAAAAACGTCACTAACTACTTCTCTTATAGCTAGTTAGTGCACCCGCCTCCATGCGGGAGCGGCTCACGGACCGACACCTGCAAAGGGCAACTGGAGCAAATCATTTGCAGCATAATCTAGAGAATGCACCTGGCATCTTTAACAGGAGATTTAGTCCACACATGTCTGCACACAATCTCTCAGAAAGGGGGCGCGGAGGAAGTTCTTTTGCATCAGCACAAAATCAATAATTTTGGCAAGAGTCGCGTGCCTCTTTGTTTGCGATGAACTAGTGAAGAGTCTCTGTAAGCCATATCCTGATTACCAACTGATAAGAGTCATAGTCCGACGCTGTATCAGCGCTTTGACTCCGTGCAGCCATTGCTGTTTCTCAGGGTAACGGACCCAACCTAAAAGTTTATCGAAAAGGGATGCAACTTGGTAGCCCCAATGGTGCCTGCTATTCCCAGATTTCCTTGTAATATCTTGCTTTGTCTTCACAGATGTTAAGGCTGTGGTGAAGGTCACAGTCACAGCGATACGGCGTCCCCTTTCTTCTGCTCTTGAAGGGATATCTCCGGATTGTTTGCTTTGGTGGTGGCTATAGTCCTGTAGAAAAGCTGCCAACTTTTACTCCTGCTGTTGCAAGTGTAGAAAGGGCTTGCACATAAAAATCTTCTCCTTCAGGGCTTGGTGAGTCCCACCTCTTATACTCCCGTGACAGCCTCGATATTTCTATACGCAGCGGGCAGTTCTTCAGCTATTGAGCGATGAGAAGCCTTTCGTCCTTTAGAGGTCAACACCCTAAAGGAAAAACCATGCCTAAGTGTTTCTTGGAAACAGCTTATCGAATGATTCTAGTGGTATGGAATGACATATTTAGCAGGCCGATATAGTGGAATTAAAGCGCACCTCGCTCGATTCCATGATCTTAAAGTCACATCTGTTTTTCGTGATTAGGGCTCCGCCTCCATGCCAATCTTACTGGTCTGCATCAAATAAGGACTCTTTCAAGTTTCTCGGAGCTTTGATTTGCTCATTGGAGCACCAATCGCAGAATTAAATTTTGGTTTACGACGTATGTTTGCCTTTTACAGGAGTTTATTTGTTCTACTCTCGCTTCATTCTGCGATAGGATCGCTTCAAGAAGATCACTCCAAGATTACCCAGGAATGGGAATCCAGAGTGCATCTGACGTTTCATCGAGAGAATTTGTGGAGGAATCGTGTAAAGATAATCCTGGGCTTCATCTTCCATGATCAGTTGAGTCAACGTTGTTTCCTCTTGTTCCCAGAAAGCGTCCCCTTCATCCTTCTTCTGCTGCTCATTAACAACTAGATCATACCACTCTTGTTCAAGATCTTCTCAGCGCGGAATCGCACTTTTGTAAGAAGGAGATGGCAACCTTCTTTGTTGGCCCCTTTTCCATGGTATTCATTGACAAAGTGACTAACTGGTATTTTCCCTCCATGGACAGACGGAGCCCGTTTGTGGCTCTGCATTGACTTCGTTCAAATATCTACTCAACTCTTTGCTTCTTCCTGCAATAGATATTTGGTCGAATTTTGTATACGGTGCATTGGTGCCAGAGCTGTTAAAGTTGGAGGCTGGACAGCTATCTTTAGAATTGAACCGGTGATCTGGAGAACAACTGTTGAAAGCTTTCGAGAACAGCTTCTCTGCTACAAAATAAGTCCAAAGAAATAGAAAGAGCCGACAGCGACATCTCTTTTTACAAGCGATTGCGATGATTTAGCCTTATGGCTCATGCCAGGTTCTCATTTGACTATCGTTCCCATGGTTCTCGTGATTTTAGGATTTTTCTTTGTTGTTGTAACTTTCATTGCTGTCAGTTTTTTGGGCTTCAAGCCCTCTTTCTGGAATGATGACTTCCACCTTCTCTTTACTTGCCTCGTCTGTTTAGGAATAGCATGCTTCAACGGGTTGTCAACAACATTTTCAACAGAATTTCCAAAGCACATCCGGGTTAGAGGATTCAAGCCTCCCAAGCTCCGCTACGCCCAGATCAGCATACTATGTTAAAGGATGAGTTCCTTTGCAAGAGAAAGTTGCTTTTCTTGGGCATGCAGTACAAGGATTTGTTCAAATGCAATGGGCATGGACGTTCCCCAATCAAAAAACATGTCGCGAATGCGCGTAAATTTTCACTTGAAAAGGTATTGCAGAAAGTTTGTGACCCATTCCTTTCAAATACCAACCATCTATTTGGAGTACGCCAGTTCTAGGACCAATTTCTCAATATTCACAGTCGTCATTCGCATGGGCAGAATTGCGGTTCAAGGCTCCAACTGTTTAACGAACCACTTGATGTTGATCAGCCCATGCAGTTTTTTAAGCCGGCACCACAGCTTTTTGAACTTCCTGAAGAAATACAGGGTTGGCAAGCCTGGTCCCTTTTGTTTGACAACGGCATCCCCACATTTCGTAAGGGTTTTGACGGTTTTGGTCTTTGCTAATATTCAGGTTATGCGGGGTTAGATAATGTCATTGTCTTTTGTCCAGTTTTCTGCTTCGGCTCTCTCCTGCAGTAGTTCCGAGTATGCTGCCGGCCCACTTTCCGTTACTGTCGCAGACTGTTACTGTTACAGGCTTGGAAAAATAGTTGTTCCCGTTACTCTGCTGGGCCTTGCTTCCCTCCCTTACCCCTCATTTTGCATCCCTTCTCCGCATAAGGGCCGCCGACTTGTCACTCAGAAGACGGTCCATACAAACTCCAATATAGAATATCCCTTAATATCTGGACTACCATAAAAAGTAGTTCTAACTGTGGGGAAGCCCGCCAATTATTCCACATGGCGGTTCCAATGATCATTGCCCTTTTTTGTTTTTCAAGCGCTGCAAGGTTTTTACGGCCATGGCTCCCCTTTGGATATTCAGGCAAACAGCAGTCCTCACTAGAGGCAGCCAACGCAAAAAAGGAGGCTCAACATGTTTTTTTGTATCCCTCGTACGATTGCGACAATTATAACTACAAATATTTCTTATTATTGCGTCTTCTACTATATAGCAAGTAGTAGAATGATGTGAGTATACCTGATACTGGTTGTTATAAAGGTTATTATTCATATTATTCGTGCTATTGTTGTTTCTATTACTAGAACTCGTAGAACCATAGCTCATCATCCCAGTTTACATCTCATTTTCCATTTCATGTTCCAGTTTCTTTTCTATTTGATTTTCCATTGTTGGGATAGCATGCTTCGATAGCCCTAAACCCCAAGCACCAAACCCTAAACCCTAAACGGTTCTGATCCAGCCTTACTCCTCGCACCTTGCTGGGGTCTGATGAGTCTCGTGTAGTAAGAGGCTTTTGGTAACCCAAAACCCCTCTAGAGGAGGGCCTTATCATAGTCATATGAGCGAGGGTTTAGGGTTTATGAGCTATAGTCTAAACTCCCAGTATCCCCTTGATAGCCCCTATAGTAGTCCCCTAATGTATTCCCTTATATAACCGCCTTTGAGGAGTTCAGACCCTAAACCCTAAACCCTCAACCCTATATAATCCCCTATATAACCCACCTTTAAGGAGTTTTGATTATGAGGCATCTGATGGGTCCTGGTTTTGGGGGTTGGGTGCTATGCGAGGCCTCCTTCTGTTGCGTGCAGAATCAAACGCAGGCTTTTGCAAGCCTAGAAATTTCCAGCTTCAATAGATTTAGGGTTTAGGGTCTAGGGTTTAGGCAAGCCCTTAATTAGGCCCTAAACCCTAAACCCTAAACCTAAACCCTGAAAACCCCCAAGCCTTTCAACCCTTAGCTTTAAGCCCTACAAAAACCTTAGACCCGGCGCCCAGAATCAAATCACGGCCGGCTACAACTATGGCGTGATGCCATCCCGGGTGCAGGTCCATCCCTCGACTGCCGCAAGTTTTGCTGGGGGGGTTTAGGGTTTTAGGTGTAGGGTTTTAAGGGTTTAGGGGGCACAGGGGCAGAGCTTAGGATTAAGAGTTAAAGGCTGCACTTTTTGTGGTGTAGGGCTTGGGCGGCTTCGGGCATTAGAGTTCAAGCCTGAGAGTTTAGAGTTTGGAGATTGAGGGTTTTACTTGCCCCAAACTAACTTTTAATCCCCAAAAAGGGCCACATGTGATTCCATTTTAGTTTGGGGAGGGTGCTAGCCAGAGCCTACAGAATGCCAGCGAGTTCTACTCTAATTCCATAAGTGGGTTGGAACTAGATATGCTAAGCAGGTGTTAAGTGACAGATGTGTGACAAGACTTCAGAGGTCCAAAGAATAATGTCGCTGGGACTCAGCTTTCTGACCCAAAGCCCTAAACCCTAAACCCTTAACCGCTAAGCCCCAAAACTTAACCGCCAAGCGCTACACCTAAATTAACCGCCAAGCCCCCAAACTGAACCATTAACCACCAAGCCCTGAACCCTAGCAGCATCTAGCAGCCTTGAGCCTTAAATTTTTGAATAGCCCTCAGCCCCAAACCTGAAGCCCTAAGCCTTTGACCTTAAGCCCTGAGCCTCGAGCCCCGCTCTTCTGGGTTGCTGTTAAGGAACCGAATTTAAGCTGCTATATTGCGGAAGCCCAATTATAAACTATATGTTACTATATTGGGGAAACCCTATTAAGTACTATAGACATGCATATATATATAATATACCCATTATGGTAACTTAATCTAAGTTCCTTAACAGCAACCCAGTCTTCTGCCAGACCTTCCTGTCTGGGGAGTGGTCCAATGCTTGCGGAACTGCGGAGCAGCCCCTCAAAGGCCGTGGCACTTAGCTTTTGAGGTCTGAAGCCACAGCCCGTTATGGCGGGGATAGGGTTTAGGGTTTGGGGTGTAGGGTTTAGGGCTTAGGGTTTGGAGTTTAGGGTTTAGGGCTTCCGGTAAGTAAGCTTGAGCCATGAAAACTGGATGTGTAAGCTCTGGAGACTAGGGTTGGGATAGGGATTGAATATGGTTCAGCATAGCTGAGCTTGCAAGCTGTCAGGCGTTACTTTTCAAGGTTAACGTGTAGGGTGTAGGGTTTGGGGTTTAGGTTAAAGGGGCCATGCCAGCATGAGTTGCGAAACTTGCGTACGTAAATCATCACGACGCAAAGGCAGCTCCATGTTTGACTCCCTTGGTGTTGCGTTTAGGTCGGGATGGAAAGGGAGAACGGGGTCTTCACACTGGAGGAGTTGGATATGAGGACCATTCAAAGGTTCTACAGGACTGCTAAGGGAAGCAGAACCAAATTGAAAAGAATGTGTAAGAGGAACTGGAAACTGGAGTCATGTAGGGGTTATATAGGGATTTGTATTAGGTAGTAAGAGGATTTGGATAGACCCCACCCCTCTAAAAAGGACCTAGTCAAAGCTTGTTTATTTTCAGGGTTGGAGTTACCAAAATCCCCTATTAGCTAATGCTTTATGCGTTTTGGGCTCTAGGGTGGATATACAAATTGGTTCATCCGGAACTCAATACCTCAAATTCCTTTCTAGCAGAATGGGCCCTAGAACCGTTTTCCAATTACTTTGGCCCCTTGAGTCCCTTTGAGTAGTTTTGTAGGTCGGGTGGGGTTTAGAGCGCCATTTGCTGGGGACAAGTCTCCTGTACCCTAAACCCTAAACCCTAAACCCTAAACCCTAAACCCTAAAAAAAAAACCCTAAACCCTAAACCCTAAAGGCCAAATCCTAAATCCTAAACCCTAAACCCTAAACCCTATAATAGAAGCATCACCAACTTACAGGTTATTCTTGGGATTCTTGCCTTCGTTTTCCATGCCTACATTCCCGACTAAGCACCACGAAGTCTTTCTTTAGTAGTGCTTCGGAGGACCCCCCACCCTGCAACAGTGGTGTAATAGGATTATAGTAGGGCCCTAACATAAACGTCATTATTCCTTACAGTCACTATATTACAGGGTGGGGGGTCCACCTAAAGTAGTGCATTCGAAAACCTTGCCCAGGCCCAGAGTTTTTGGACTCTGCGCATATCTTAGGGATAGTGGAGAAGAAAATGGAAACCACTAAAGGATACATAGGGGTATATTATATTGGGGTTATATAGGGGTAATAGAAAAGAAAATGGAAGCTACTTTTTAGGGTTTAGGTTTCAGGTTAGGTGGACCCCCTACCCAGTAATAGTCAGTATAAGGGATAGTAAGGCTTCTATTAGGGTCGTCTTATATTCTATTAGTTACAGGGTGGGGGGTCCTCCTCAACCCTAAGTCATAAACCCTAAACGCTAAATCCTAAATCCTAAACCCTATAGAACCCTCTTTAAGGAGTTTGGACGTATCCTTAAGCCCGATATGCTTGACCGTGTGTTCGTGGTTCTCACGTGAAGGCATTTCACTCCTGGCTGAAGATGTGAACGGAGACGTGGTGTATCCGGTAGCGTGTCCGCAGGCTGGGAATTTAGGTTTTGGTGTGCAGGGTTTGTGTTTAGGAGGGATGTGCATGGCTGATCAAGCTTGAAGCTTAGGCTTAAGCATGTTTGTGCATGGTTTGTGGTTGCACCCGAGTAGAGTACACATTTCCTGCCTCCTGACCGTTGAATGCATGCAGATCACAGCTGTGGTCTATGCATGCATATGCGAAAATCATTGTCCTCTGTGGCGAGTCCTTGCAGGAAGATTCTTGGTTTTCTGGTATTCTGAGGCTTTCATGTGAAAAAAATACCTCAGACAATAAGCCCCTGAAGGCTGAAACACATGCCAAAGCCCTAAAGGCCTCAAACTCCCAGACCTTGTAACTCCAAACCTGACAACTGGTGGGCCTGTCATGGTTTCTAGGACTGCTAGCGAATGTCGACCAATGGTGTCCTGCAGCTTCTGTTGATGGTTTTGCTACAGAAGTTGGAGGTCAGGTATTTTGATCAGCTACCGGATTCCAGCCAGCGCTTTGGAGGAATGGTTACCTGTAGTAGCCCCTATTTTCCCTGAGCGTACGGTAGTTAGTGAGAGGATAAGGGAACAAGTATATTGGGTAGGCCGCTGGGATATTTAATGTTTTCCCTAATGGCTAATAAGGGACCCTACATACTAATATTTTTCAAAGGGTTTTAGGTGCCAACCCAGTATATTACGTAGAGCCACTGTCTAAACTCCTAGTATCCCCCTTAATAAGCCCTATAGTATTCCCCTATAGAATCCCCTATATAATCCCTTTTAGGGAGTTTAGACTCTAGCTCATGTAGAGATTACCCTAAACCCTAAACCCTAAACCCTAAATCCCCTAAACCCTAAATGTAGAGATTATGAGTTTCTAGTGATTCTGGTGGCTGCCGCCCGCTCGGCTGTTGCAGGCACCTCAGCGAGTCCTGGTTTACAAGGGATCATACGGTGGATATTTAAGTAGGTTTAGGGTTTAGGGTTTGGGGAGGGTCGGGGAGACTTAGTAATTAGGTTAATACAGGGCATAAGTAGGGTTACTATTGGGGTTATAGGGGTTATTAACCTACTTACTAAATCCCCCTGACCCTCCAAGTACCCTAAACCTTGGGAATAATGGTACTATAGTATATTAAGGTCATGCAGGATTTTTAGTATCAACAGTATCCCCCTACTCCCTTGCAACCACCACTATGTAAGGCTCTTGTTTTGTGGTTCGTTTCAGCGGGGACTGTGCGCAGTCAGTCTTGGCCGCTTGCCGCTTGCTGCCGCTAAGGATTTTAGCCTTGTTGTTGACCTAGGCACAACAACTCAAACTGGCTGATGACAAATCACCTTGCTCGCTTTTCATTCTTATTTGAATTTCATTTTAAACTTCTTTACAATTAGAAACTCCCCTGCCGTAGATTCCATATTCTTTTCCATTCCCAGGAAGGCCCTACAGCCTGAAAACTCTCTAAACCCTAAACCCCAAAGCCTGAACCCTGGCCAGGACCTACGTGCAACGGACTCTGAGGCGCAAGGAATATGAAGGGATTGTTCTTAAGGAACTTCAATTATGTATATGGTTAAGGCTTTGGGGTTTAGTGTTTAAGCTCTTCACGTTTAGGGTTCAGGGTAACGGGCAGAGGGTCCAAGATTAGTTAGATACCATGAAGGTTCATAGTGGATGATGGCTTTTCCATAAGCCAGGTATAAGGGCAATTTAGTCCATTTTCTTTAGCAGCAAGACATAAGAAGGGACTAGTCCTCTCCGCGAAGTTTCAGGCGGGTCGTAGTTTTAGGGGAAGGGGTTATCCACATATTGTTGATGGACAGTATCCTGTGTGACGTTGGACGCCCAAGTTTTGGAAATCGTGGTCATCTGTGAAGTAGGGCTCTCTAATTGTTATTGGTGAGGTGAGTGTGTATAGTCTATAGTGTAAGATTCCTCAGCACTATTAGTGAGAGGTATGCTCAAGATCTTGCTTCCACATTCCCATCTCTCCGTCTCCATTTTTCCACCCCAACCCTATCCCCTCCATCCACTCTATCCCACCTCAAACTGTAGACCTTAAAGCCTACACCTGAAACCTTTCCCACCGCCTTTCAAGTCTTAAGTCCTAAGCGGTCCCCAGTCCAAAGCCCGAACAAGCAGGCGGAAACCTCAGTTCCGCATACCCCAATAACAATAATGGAGAATCAAATGGGAAAGAAAATGGAAAATGAATGGGAAACTGGGATTACTATGGCTTCTATAGGGGTTATAGGGGTTATATGGGGTTTCTGATTACTGGGGAAACTATGTACATGGTCAAGGGTTTAGGGTCTAAAGTCTAGGGCTTAGGGGATTTGATTTATTTCTTCATGTCCCCATGTATCCCCAGAAATCCTTAAAGAGCCCTATATAGCTGCTCTGTGTCTCCTTAAAAGAGATTCCTGATTTTTGAACGCGCCCACTCGCAGGTGGTTGTCCCCAACTGGCAGACATCCGATCAGCGCAATGTCACGGGCCCGGGTGATCACCTCCCCGAGCCAGCGCGTAATCCACGTGGTTTGGGGTTCAGGGTGGATGGAGGGCTTGTAAATGGCGGCTCTAAGGGATGATATAAGGTTATACAAGGCTTACATAGGGGAATCTAGAGATTAGGGATGTTACTTCTATACTGGAGAATCCAGTGAAGAAACATGGAACATGGAATGGACACTGCGGTCGTGTAGTGATTTGTGAGGCAATGCTACATGCGTGGCCTTTGTAGGGGCTATATATGGATGATCTTGAGATTTGCTTGGCCTAGCCTAACATGGAACACATGTTGGGTTCCGTGTTTGCTTGGCGTGTCAACGGTTGGTCAAAATGGGAAGAATGCCTTCAAGGGTTCATACGGACTGAAATTCTGGGGCGCATCAGAGTCAGATGTGGGTCATGTAGGGTGTCTCATGGAGATTCCTACAGAACACCAGGTGGCTAACCCTAAGCCCTACAACCTAGATCCTAAACCTTAAACCCTAAATCCTATTCCCTAAACCCTAAACCCTAAATCCTAAACCCTAACTCCTAAACCTTAAACCCTAAAGCTTTAGCGCAAGAGTTTGGGTGCCTCCGGCACAAAGAACTTGTATTATATGAGCTGTAGTCTACACTCCTAGTATCCCCTTATATAATACCCCCTATAGTAGTCCCCTATATAATTCCCTATAGAACCCCTCTTGGTTTTGGATTGCTCCGGTCCAAAGGCATCTTCCCATTTCGTTCCCATATGAGCTATAGTCTAAACTCCTTAAAGGGGGTTCTAGAAGGGTTTAGGGGTTTAGGGTTTAGGGTTCAGGGGTTTAGGGTTTTGGGTCTAAATTCCTTAAAGGGGGTCATTTATATATATATATATATTAGAGTTTTTTGGGGAGAATGGAAAAGCAAATGGAAACTACTATAGGTTATATAGGGTTTAGGGTAGAGGGTCTAAACTCCTTAAAGGGGTTCTATAGGGGATTATATCGGGGACAAGTATAGGGGCTATTAAGGGGGACACTAGGAGTTTAGACTACAGCTCATATAATTGCCTCGCGGACTCCCTGATTCGTTTGGGTCAATCCCTCTTTGGAGCTGCCATGTTTGGTATGTGAGCTCAAGTCAGGCCGTGGCTCTTTTGTAGGATGTACGGTGTGGAGTCTTGAGCTTGCGGTTCCTCTTCAACAAAAAGAAATCAACTCTCCCTATAAAGCCCAATATATATCCATTACAATTCTAATATACGCCCTATCATAACCCTGACATACACCCAAATATAGTAGGATGCTTTGGAGCCTCAACCTGTCCTATGTCCTGAACTAACCCAAAACTGCCAACTGCACCCCAAGCCAGGTTAGGCCTTAGGGTTTAGGGTTTAGGGTTTAGGGTCCTAAACCCAAAGTTGCCAACTGCACCCCAAACTAAACCATACCCTTGGTATGTAGAAGCCTGGATGCCCGTAATACAGTTTGGTCATCATCCTTAGTACAGCTTCAAGATTCAGCTTAGTTATTCAGACTCCTAAATCACTGCTAAATCAACCCTAAGCCATCCACCCTTAACTCTTCATAGGCAGTCCCACTTGCTCAAAACTCTGCAGTAGCCCTACACCTCCAGGTTAGACACAAGTCTATGGTAGCACTGCTTCTGGCTGAGGAGTGGCGTTTCGAGTTCTTTTTTGACATCAGGCAACGCTTGGAGGGGTGCGTCATGAATGACTTCAAACCCGGGTAGCATTTGGTAGTTTTCATAAATGGGGGGACCCCAATATAGATGTCAAAATATTACCAGAGGTACCGCAAATCTTTGGAAACCCTCATTCGTAGGTTTAACTTGCGCTGCTGAACAATGCTTTATCGGCTGAGGGAACTTATTGGAATGTGAAGAAGTTAGGGGTCTGGGTCCGCCGCCAAGAGGGAGCCTTATCTGTGGAAACCCCATTTGAGGGCACAACCAGGAGGGCCAACCCTCCTTTGGAGTGGACTGAGCCTATAAGGTCTTCATCTGGGTTTCGGGTTTAGGGTTTAGGTTCCACCCCTCATTGCCGCAGCAGACTTGTGATAGATTTAGTTCCAGCCCTGAATTCTAGATCCCTTACCTTGAACCCTAAACCCTAAACCCTAAACCCAAAACCCTAGACCCTTAACCTTAAACCCGAAACCCTGAGCCCGGAGACCTAAGCCTTAAACCCTAAACCTTGAAACCGTGGGGAGTGCATCTGTCGCAGGAAGGCCCTTAAAGCGGGGCCCAACCTGAGGGTTTAGGGTTTGGGGTTTAGGGTTTAGAGAGTTCAGGGCTAAGAGTCCCTGCTTCTTTTTGAGGCCGTCAGCTCAGAGTCCATATGAAAACGAGGGTTAAAGAATTCAGTGTACTACCCTTAGGAATTATTCTTCATTTCTATGATTCTAGGGTTATATTATTTTCATTAGGTCTAAGGAGACTACAGTTTAGGGTTTAAGGTTCACTTGTTGGTGCTCAAGTGGGGTTTGGAGTGCATCGATCATAATTCTTTGGCTGTCCCCTAGAATTAGCAAAAGGATTTTGGTAGCCCCACCCTCCAAAATTAGGACCCTATGACTATCATATGATGGTTATAGGGTCCTAATTTTGGGGGTTGGGGTTACCAAAATCCTTTTACTAAGAATAATACAGTGGCTGGACAATACCCTGCATGAAGACAAAGGCACTATGGTCATGCAGTCCATCTGTAGTACCTACATCAACTCCCTAAACTCTAAAGCCTTAAGCGCCCGCACTTAAAACTTCCACTCTGAACCCTGAACCCTGAAGCCGAAACCCGAACAGTGATGGGAAAAACCCAACAGCCCACGCGTAGATTCGCTAGCTTTAGGCAGCCAGCCCTTAGTCCATGGCTCCTTGTTTTGATTGGGCTCAGGCTTGGGGGTTTAGGCTTGGGGGTTTAGGCTTTGGGGTTTAGGCTTTGGGGCTTAGGCTTTAGGGTTCAGTTGCTCCGAACTAACCCCTAAATCTGAGGATACCCCTCTCGATCTATTGAGAAGAAACTACAGGTCCAGGAATGTATGACTTCGAAGTTGTCCTGCAAAGCTCCTTAGCCCGAACCCTATACCCACCCTAAGCCCTTCACATCAATACTAGATTAAAACCGCTAAAAAAGCTTGCCTCCAAGTCCGCTGGTTCCGCTGGTATTGAGTATTTTGCCCACTCTGCTTTGGTATTAAATGAGGGGTATGTGTTATTTTGGGGGCCGGGGGGAGGCTTGGTATAAGGGTAGAGGATTAACTCCCCGCAACCCTGGGACCATCCCAAGCCCTGGTCTTAGATCCTAAGCATTCAATATTCAACACCTCAACCCTAGATCCTGCACCCCTAAACACGAATCCCGAATCCAAAACCCAAACCCTAAACAGGGATTTCAACAAAGAAACGGCCTTGTTCAGTCTGAGCCTCAGCCTTCAGTGTGGACGTCTCGGGCTTTGGCAACTCTGTTAATCACCTCGCGCAACCCCTCTGCGTTCCTAACATGATCTAGATCTTAGGGTTTTGGGTTTAACATAGGGGGAGCAATTGATGCTCAGTGGCCTCTGGAGGGTTACTTCTACTTACAGGTGGTTCGTATGGAATAAGGGAATGTACTATTTGCGGATTTAATTCCCTTACTCCCTACTAACCACCAGTAAGTCTAGGGGAGGAGCTTGCAACTAAACCTTAAACCCTAAACCCTAGACCCTAGACCCTAGACCCTAAGCCCTAAACCTTCGGCCCCACAGTAGTGTTAAGACTGGTGGGGTCCCTAAACCCTAAACCTTAAATCCTAAACCCTACGCCCTGCGTTTTCCCCAAACATGGAGTTTTTGCCATCCTTGGTGCATTCTGATAAGCCCTCAGTCCTACGAAGCCCCCAAGTCTGCTTGGCACTGTGCTTTAGGCAGCTCTAGGTATCCCAGTGGTACCCTTTTTAGGGTTTAGGGTTTACGGTTTAGGGTTCTAGGTACCCCAGTAGTACCCAAACCCCTTTGAGGGTAATATTAGGATTATATTTGGGATATATTGGGATAGTGGAAAAGAGAATGGATGCATGCATAGTTTAGAGTTCTGATGGACGACTGGCCAGAGAGGGATTCCATTCTGACGGGTTCTAGTTTGGATATCCAAATTCCTAAGCCCTGCTTCCGATCCTGCAGCTGGCTAGCTATGCTGGAACCCTGAATCGAACCGTGCCTGCTGAGTCCGATGCGCATGCCTAAACTTTCAAGCCCTGAACCCTAAACGTGGGGATAGTTTGACCAGACAGGACATTCGTTGCCGTGCCTGCACTCCCCTGCGATGCGCGTGTCTAAACCCAAAACCCTTTAAACAACAGCTTATACCCTAAACCCTAAAGTGCCAAAGAGCTCCCATCGGCAGATGCGTCTTAAACAAAGGATTTCTTAAAACCCCTCAATCTGGGATTTGCGGTTTAGGTTGAAGGCTTGGCATAGTTGGATATGTTCCCTGAATCAGTGTCATCAACAAGGACCGCATATCCTAACATTTTTCAAAAGGCTCTAAAGGCCAATCAAGAAACCCAAATCCTTGCGAAGGAATCCTTGTTATGAAGCGCCAAAGCGGCAACTTTTTTTGTGCAGCAGCTGCATGACCATCAGGGGCTGTTGTGAGACACTTTGGCTCGCAAAAGAAAAGTACGTAGAGTGCCGGTCAGCTTCGCCATGTGTGAGATCAAGGAGATCAACGACCCTGGGTTATGATTGTAGAGCATTCTAGGTGTTTGTATGCATTGTTTAGGGTTTCAGCTTTGGCAGAACCCAAACTCGTCACAAAGCTCCTCAGCATTCAAGGACTGCATGTTTGAGACCAAGGAGATCAACGACTCTGGGTTATGGTTGGAAAGCAGTCTTGGTCTTTGTATGCACCGTTTAGGGTTGTTTGGGGTTAAGTCAGTTGCACCAGAACCCAATATAGATTTACAAAGCTCGACAACATTCAAGGACTGCATGTGTGAGATCAAGGAGATCAATGACCCTGGGTTATAGTTGAAAAGCTCTCTAGGCTTTTGTATGCCCGTTTGAGGGCTTTTCAGGGTGAAGTCAGTTTCACCAGAACCCAAAATAGATGACAAAGCGCCACAACAAAGGACTGCGAAGTGCAAAGTCTTCTGTCAACTCAGTGTGCAGACTTCGATGTGGATGCTGGGTTGTTATCAGATAACCTTTTGGATTTTTTTATGTATGTGAACCTGGACCCAATCTAGATTGAACATCCCCGCCCTTTTCATAGTATCTTAACAGCACTAAGCTGAGGTTAGCCCGACCCTATCAAAAAAAAGGGTGGTAGGGTAGTTCAAGGTTCCTAACTTTCGTGGTGGGCATCGGAGCACATGGGGGCCCTAATATAACTGATTACGGTTACGTTTTGTGGTCATGAGCAGTGGCCGGCCAAAACCCTGAACCCTAACCCTAAACCCCTAAACCCCTAAACCCATAAAGCCTCAACCCTAAACCCCTAAACCCCTAAACCCTAAACCCTGAACCTTAAACCTAATTTAGAATTCCTATTATTACTATTGCTGCTATTATTATGTCTAGTACTGTTATTACTTATTAATACTTTTCTTACTATTATTTCTAAGTTCTTCTTCTTTAGTCGAGGAGAGCCTCCCATCTGACAGGAGTGGCACCCCCGGCAAAATTCATGCAGGGGCCGAAAGAATGAAAGGCTAAATGGATGTAATATAGGGGGTTTAGGGATTTAGGGTTTAGGGTTTAGGGTTCTATAGGGAAAATGGAAAATACATGGAAACTATTTTTAAAACCCAAACACGCTCCATATTGGGGGGTATATCGGGGTTATATACGGGTTAATGTAGGGATAATGGAAAAGAACATGGAAGCTACTGTTCAGGTTTAGGGTTATATGGGTAGTTCCCAAAATTAGGGTCCCAGTTTTGGTACACCTCGATTTTAGTTGCCGTAATATACCCTAGAACCAAAAGGGGCCCATAATTTTGAGAATAACCCATATAGATAGGCATGTGTGTATAGACGCATTGGGGCATCTAGGGTTGAGGGTTTAATGTAGAGCTCTCAGTAATCAGATGATGGTTTTGAGACTTCTGATGCAGGATTGTTGTGGGGGGTTGGGTTATATTGGGGTTATATATTTATAAAATGAATAACAGTGTCAAGTCTTTTAAGTTTCAGCGTTGGCAGTTTCAAGCTTCGGTGCCTCTCTTTGTTCTTTGTGGAGGTTATCCTGGTCTCCCGGTCTGCTGACTTCCTCCCCTGCCTAGCCTTTTGAGGTACTGATTCCTACAACTTGGACGACTTTCAATTTCGCAGGAGTGAGCCCGAGCAGTGGAAGCCCGAGGCAGCATCTTGGTGTCCTCATGGGCTAGGTACGTTCGCCTCATTTCGTGTCTCTATGATCATTGGGAGGTGAGAACTTTCAACCTAAAACCTAAACCGTGTGGTTCCGAAAAGGTGGGGTCCCTGTACATCCGAAAGATTGTACTCATTATCTGGGCTCCCACAAGGCTTCAAGGGGACTGCACAGTTGCGAAAAAGGTTCGTGTATTGAGTGTTCTCAAAAGAAGGGGGTCCTCAGGGCAATGGATAGCCAGGAGGGAATATGTGTAGCTGATTTCATCTCATGGCCCGCAGCCCTACCTATGGTGAATGGAGGAAATCTTGCACCATATTATCGACCTTGTACAAGAAGCATCACAGCACTGTTGGGGCCCTCAGCCCTGAACCCTAAACCCTAAAACCTAAAGTCTCAGGCCCACAGCTTCATCCCACAGTAAAGACAGAGCCCCACACGTAGAAGGTCGAGTATTTGTCATAGTAAACGTATTCGCAGGAGTAATAGTGATAGCATCAATACTAAAATCTAACAACCCTGGGTTCATTTCAATAACTGTAGTTCAAGTACCCCAAAGCCAATTCAGATGATTCAGGCTCCTATATATGTTCATACAGACCATATAACCTGCCCGTTAACCGCATCTTCCGTTTCATTTCCCTTAGGTTCTGCCCTGCCATAAACCCTATTCTAGTGATTTTCGCCCCAACAGCAGCAAGCAAACCTTGACTCCTTTTAGGTATGGACCGCCTCCTTCGCAGCAGCACGGTTCATAGCTCCTGGGTCAATGCAAGGCGTGTGAAGGTAAGGTTCAAGCCGTGTATGGGCACTTATGCCCGGCTCCCTTCGGATAGGGTTGAGGATCTAGACACGTGCGTGATGGGCTGACTCCAACAGTCTGGATGTGTGAGACCACATGCAGCCTTTATTTGCAAGGGGCTGGCGGCGTCAGCAAAAGCTGTTTGCCGTGGTACGAGCCCTTGGTCCTGGGGGCCGAGTTGTATCCCAGGATGTTCAATGAACACCGGAAAATCTTACAATAGGCCCTTGGGCACCTTCTGCAAAAAGGCAGCGCAGGACTTTTTGTTAGATCCTCAACTGCCTCACGTGACCTAACGTACCTCACAACGACCTCAACAGGTTGTCAGTTATTTGCGGGGTATTGTCCCCACTCATCACAGTTGGACAATATTTATAACATAGTTACATAGAGCCCTTACCCTATTATAGACTGTTAATGAGTGAGGGGTCCTCCTAAGTTACCTCATGAGGTCAGGCCCTTCTAGTACCCCCAAAGCCCTCAGCTTTGCCGTCTTGAAGCCCGAGAAACACATGTTTGCGGGCCCAGGAAAGTAGTTACCCCCCTCCACCGAAGACTAAACCCCCAGGAATAAAGATTCTCCTACTATACCCTAAACCCTAAACCCAACCCTAAACCCTAAACCCTAAACGCAGTGCGTAGGTTCATGTTCAGGGGGATGGATTGCGTCTACTCCGCTCATTCCTCAGCTTTGCTGTTATAGAGACTTGTTCAGAAAGAGAACCCTCAGTACAGAGCACCTTTGAAGACATCCTTGAACCCTAAGGCTTCGGGGTTTTAGGGTGTAGGGTTTAGGGTCCTGGTTTAAAGGTTTAGCCACTAAACCTGGAAAGCAAAGTCCGTTTCATGTTCCATTTTTCTATTTGTAGGGTTTAGGGTTTTGGGTTTCAGGTTTAGCCACTAAACCTGGAGCATAAATAAAATGTCCTCACCATGGCCCCTAGTTTGATTTGGGCCCCTACCTGTTTCCTAGTCCTAACTATGGGTCCCTCATTGGGCGTATATATAGGGTTTTATCGGGTACATAACAGGTATATAAGGATCACATGATTAAGGGCCCATACTAGGGGCCAAGCCTACGTCATCCATCTCCATGCACCCCTTTACAGCAATGTCCGTTTCAATTTCCATTTTGTTTTCTACTTGTTTCCACATTCCAGAAACTCTACAAGGGCTTCAATGGGGACCCCAAACCGGGGACCTCAAGAATTAGAAATATTACGGGAATAATACATTTACCAAGGTCCTTTCATTCCTATGATGTTCCTACTGTATCCTTGGGGTTCCCTGTATGGAGGGGCCTATGAAAAGCCTTTTAGGCCCCTTGCCCTAAACCCCAAACCCCAATCCCAAACCCTAAACCCAAAGCTCAAGCAAGGCTAAGTGCCGAGTGCACCGTGCTGCAGGAGGCCCTGCATCGCATCCGGAGCAGACTTGGATCGTTTTTGATCCCCGGTACATAGGGATTACCTGGGGCAGAAAACAGAAACTAGTATTCAGGGTTTATATATATGTATATACATCTTTTTTTTTCCGTTCCGTTGGCTAGCTGCAGGCACCCCAGAGAGTCCTGGTTTAAACTAAGAGCGTCTTGAAGCTGCGTTTCTTCCTTTCTGATTGTAAGCGCTCACGCGCACCCAGCCTCGGCTTTATTGCTGCGGACCACAGAAAGGAAGAAGCTCCCCTAAGCATGGAGGCAAGGGCTGATTCCTGTGCCCTGAACTTCGTCAGGCCGCCCGTTCGGGGGGGGGGGGGGGGTAAGAAGAGTCAAACACTTGCGCGTTGGGTGAGGTAGGTCATGGCATGGCTGTTGATAGGTTCAATCGGGACCAGCTCCGTAGTTCTGAATGCTTTTGAGACGGTATAGGGCGTCTTCTGGGGCACGCTTTCGGGGAGTTTCCAAACTTGGCCCTGAAGCTTAAAACCGAAACCTTAAACCCAAGCCGTCTTTATTTGAGCTGCTCTCAGTATCAGCCTTACTAACAGACCCTTAACGCTGGACATAGGGTTTCTCCTATAGTTGAGTATTGTCCCTAATATAGCCTCTAGTAGGAACCCATGTCCATTAAACTATGTAGGAAATATGGACTGTAGCTAACAGGATCAGTAGCCGAGGATTGGGATGACACGCTGATGCCCACCAGCTTCCTCGACGATTTGGACAGGATGATGCCCCCCAAGCCGCTTGGTGTGGGTACGGTTTGGGGTTTACTGGGTTGCTGCTAACGACTCTAGATTAAGTTACCATTATGGGAATATATAGTAATTAACATGGTTTTCCCCAGTATAGCCGCTTGGCGTGGGGACGGTTTAGGATAGTTTAGGGCTAAGTGTTCTGAAGGTTTTCCGTTGTAGGGGCTATACAGGGCTCATATAGGGATTACATAGTGATTATCTGAGGATTTGGGTTAAGGTCAGGGGATCAGAGTTTAGGGCTAAGGGTTCAGAGTTTAAGGTCCAGGGTTTAGAGTTCAGGGTTCAGAGTTTAGGGTTCAGGGTTAGGGCTTGGGGCTTGGGGTTAAGGGTTCAGGGTTAGGGTTGAGGGTTTAGGGCAAAGGGTCCAGAGTTTAGGGTTCAGGGTTAGGGCTTCGGGTTAAGGGTTGAGGATTTAGGGTTCAGGGCTTAGGGTTTGAGGATTTAGGGTTCAGGCCTTTGGGTTGAGGCTTGAGGGTTTGGGGAATTAGTGGGTTTGCAAAAACGAGGGCCATCTTACATGACCTTCAATGCTGCGTTCCATTTTTCTTTGCGGGTCTGTTCTGGTGCGTCAGACAAGCTAGGCGAAGGTGTCAATTTCTCGATTTATGTTGGTTTTGCACAGGCAGAAGACAAAGAGCCTTAGATTTTGGTGCTGCTTAAGCAGCAGATGATGGTTATGCTTCGACAAGGGATTCGTTAGGGTTCATGGGTTTGGGGTGTAAAGGTTGAAGTAGGCTCCTAGTCAAGAAGCTTGAGGTTTTGGGTTGAGGATTCCAATCTGCAATTTTAGTGGCCAGGGTTTGGTAGCTTTGTTCTGGTTTGTGGTCTGGGGTTTGGGGTTTATGGTTTAGGGTTTAGGGATTAAGTTTTAGGGTTTAGGGTTTCCACCTGCAAGCGTCGCGCCTGGACCCAAGAGGTTGTGGGCGGCGCGCTGCGCTAAAGCTAAACTCCCACCCCTAGATCACCCGGTCATTACTCTTTTAGGGTTTAGGTTTTTTTTTGATAGTGGCTTGGGTCTTCTTTTGCTTTGGGCTCTTCTTGTACCGCATATCTGTGGACGGTGCTAAAGATGCGAGTATGACCTAACGTATGCATACCTTCATCCCAAGAGCTTCCGGTCTAGAGTCCCAAAATCGCGCACGGGGCTGCGGCGCCATCGCTCGCTGCCGCTGCGCTGCCTTTAAGGCGCCGCCTTGGTTTTAAGTGATCCTTTTTGTGCGCGGGGCCGCGGTGGCTTCGCTTGTTGCAGCTGCGCTCTAAGACGCTGCCTTGTTTTTGGAAGCTTTACGAGACCCTGGGAATTGTGAAAAGCACACCTGCAATAGGCGAATGGGTGCGAAGGCCTGAAAGGATTCTGGGAGGCCGCTGAAAAGGGAGGTCCTGGGAGGCCCCCGCAAGACCCCCGAGAGGCCCCTTTGGTGCACCCAACCACTTGCCTCAACTGAAACATTTGGCCCGGAACCGAGGCCTGGAACCCGAAATCCGGGGAGCCCTAAGTCCTAAACCCTAAAGGCCCGGAACTCTAAATCCTAAATCCTAAAGGCCCGGAACCCTAAATCCTAACCCCAAATCCTGAATGCTAAAGGCCTGGAACCCAAATTTTAAACTCTGAAGTGAAGGCCCGGAACTCTAAATCCTAAACCGGAACCCTAAATCCTGAATCCTAAAGGCCTGGAACCCTAAATCCTAAACCTTAAAGGCCCACCCTAAAGGCCCGGAACCCTAAATCCTAAATCCTAAAGGCCTGGAACCCTAAATCCGAAACCCTAAAGGCCCGGAACCCTAAGTCCTAAATCCTAAAGGGTTGGAACCCTAAATCCTAAACCCCAAAGGCCCGGAACCCTAAATCCTAAACCCTAAAGGCCCGAACCCATTAATTTCGGGCTGGTATTTCCGCTTCATGTCTGTAGACCAAAAAAAGGTCATTTCTATCTAAGCCAGGGCCGTTTCTGGACCCTCCCCCGTCGCCCTAAATCTTAAACCCTAAAGTGGGAGGCCCTGGCAGGCCCTGGAGGCCCCTGGAGAGCCCCCTAAACCCTAAATCCTAAACCCTAAATCCTAAACCGTAAATCCTAAACCCTAAATCCTCTAAACCCTAAAGCTTAAAGATAAATCGTATCTGGGAGGCCTCCAGGAGGCTCCTGAATCTCCTTGGAAGGCCCTTGGGAAGGCCTCTAAGAAGCCTTTTGGGAGGCCCCTGAAAGCCCTGGGAGGTCCGAATCCTAAAGCCTAAACCCAAAATCCTAAATCCTAAATCCTAAATCCAAAGCCCCTGGTCTACGGGAATGGAGTCCTGGCTTTAGGGTAATAAAATATACTTAAGGCCTGTACGGCCTGGTACCTCCTTTCAATGCTGCATAAGAGGCGTCACGGCCCTTGAAGCTAACTCTTCTTCGGGCTAGGGTCAGTATGGGACCTCGACCAGCCAGATTTCCTGCTCTGGTCTCGGTTGCCGTCGCTTGTGGCTCGGCGGGCTCGCTGCGGCCCGCTGCCTAGCCGGCAGCTAATCAGGGCCTTGCTCGCAGTTTAGGATTTAGGATAGGATTTAGGATTTAGGGTTTAGGGTTTAGGTATAGGGTTCGGGGGTTGAAGGTAGGTTTTTAGGGCTTAGGGTTTGGAAGCACGAAAAGCTAGCAGCCATAAGCCAGGTAAGTGGGGTTGCAGGTTTATAAGCCTTAAGCGCCAAAGACTAGGCCCTAGACCCTACGCTATAAAACCTCAACCCTAAACGCTTAAACCCTGACCCTAAACCCATCATTCGAGGAATGATCTGAGGAAGAAGGCGGCCTGGATGCGTTGATGGACACCCTTCCCCTAAGGGTTCAGGGATAAGGTGTTCAGGGTTTGGAGTGTTTTAGACAGCGCTTTCGGAATAGAGATTTTGGATTCAAGGGTTTAGGGATTAAGGTTTGGGATGTGCTGGGACCCGGCCGGGAAGGGAACCATAATGGAGGCCCCAGACCGTGTACGAACTATCATGTCGTAGACCCCCCGCTAGTTGTCGGCACACTTTCGGACAAAAAAGAGTGCGCGCTGCGCGCTTCAGATTTCCCGTTTCATAAGATATATGCCTGACATGGATTGAAAGACGTAAGGTCAACGACATAGATTTTGAAGGTACGTCATTCTCTGCTTGGATTCCACTGGGTCTTTGGTTGGCGGTCTCACCCAATATCTATCACGGCGTTGATACAAGAATTTCGGGATGGGGCCCCTTACAGTACACGTGATGCTGGTGCAAAAATTTAGGGGCCGCATCCCCTTAAACACACACGGGGCTCATAGAAGAATCTAGGGGCGGCACACATGTGCTTGATCAGATCGTTATGATTCCACCATTTTGTTCCTGATGATGATCTTGATGTGAGGGCTGTTGGCACGTAGGGCTGCCTGATTGCCCTTTAATCTTGGGGTCCATATGAGCTATTGTCTAAACTCCTTCAAGGGGGCTATATAGGGGATGATATATGGGACTACTATAGGGGTTATTAAGGGGGATACTAGGAGTTTACACTGTATCAGAATGGATTTATGGAGATTTGCCGGATCTATTTGTCGTTATTAAGGGGATTGACTGATTTCATCGGGTGACGCCAAGTTCGAGCGAAATAGCCCCTAAACCCTAAACCCTGAACCTTAAACCAGTAGAAAATCCCAATCAGATCCTTCCAGTCAATACTTGCGTAATCGAGACCATCCCGATAGGAGATGGAGATGGAAGCATCCACCATGGGTTATTAGACCCTAAAATTCCCTATTAGGACCCTACTAAGGGTAGATTAAGGTACCCGACAGGTCTAATAGCCCATAGTGGGTTTATAAATCCGACGTTGCCTTTGAACTTGCATGCAAAGTCAAACGATGATGATTTGAATCTTGCTCTCATGGGTCGATTTAGGATTCATTGTTACAAAGTCTTCTGGCGGCCCTCAGTCTACATGTCCTTACTTGGAGGGTCATGTGCACTTCCTAAGTAGGTTTGCAATGTCCAGAACTTGGTAGTTAACATGTTTATACGGGTTTAGACCTATACTCTCTAAGTACCCTTCAAGTATGGTTTCGGGTCCACGTTTGCGGATAGGCTTGATTTATAGTTTAGGGTTTAGCCCTCATAAGCACGAATCCCATTCAGGTTTAGGATTCAGGGTCGGGTGTAGGGTGGGTTCGTGAAACTCTTCGTTATTACGTACGAGAACCCCAATTTCTGGAATCCCTTAGCCCAGGGGTCCACGTAGCTACATCACATATACTAGGGCTGCAAAGGTCAATAGGAAACCCTTTGGGTCGTAATTATATACCATAATATACCTACATCACCCCTTGGGTGAAGCACGAGACCCCAAACTTCGCAGACACCCGAACCCCCCTAAACCATAAGCATTAACTCCTAAGACTCTAAGCCCTAAACCCTAAACATTCACGCTTAAGCCCACAAACAACAATTTCCTTTGACTGTTTTCAATGGCTTTGCTCAATTATTTTGCTCCATTTCTGGGGTTCCAGGTAGTACCACCATGGGCTATTAGACCTTAAAATTCCCTATTAGGACCCTATTAAGGGTAGATTAAGGTACCCTAAAGGTCTAATAGCCCATAGTGGTACTAGCCTTTCTAGGTGCCTAGAAGTGTCCTTTTTCCCTTAGCATTTTGGGGTCTCCTGATTGAAGCTGAACATTTCGAAGCAAAGAAAAAAGTACCCTGAATGTGAAGCGGTTACTGGGAAACCTGGCTTTTCCAGAAAGCTGAACCCTAAACTCTAATATAAACCCTAAACCTTAAATCCTGAACCCTAAACCTTAAACCCTAAACCCGGAGCCCTAACCCTAAATGAAGGCTAAAATAGCTTTCACCTGCATCCCGGATCCGATGGCTTTCGCAACTTGCTCTCACCATCGGCTTTGCGGGCTTCTGTTTGTTTAGGGTTTGGAGTTTAGGGTTTCGGGTTTAAGGTTTAGGGTTTTGGGTTTTGGGGACTCAGGTTGTAGGGTTTGGGTAAACCCTGAACCCTAAATCACAGTGCCCTAGTATTTGCTGAGACTTCTGCACTATGCTTTAGGTTCCGGTTTCAGTGTTCAGGGTTTAGGTTGTGCTCTGATTCCCCCCCATCCACTGACAGTTATACATGGGAAATGTATTCGGGGCACATTAGACCCTAAACCCTAACCCTACAGCTTGTGTTTGACTGCTACTGGCCGAGAAGGCGGCCCAGAAGGTTTAGGACTTCAGGTATTCAGGATTGATCCTAAGGGTCCACGGACTTAAATGATAGGGCTTTAGGGCCCAAATACCACTAATATTATGGTATTTGGGCCCTAACACCCTATTATTTGGGTCCTTGAACCCTTGGATTGAGGGAGGACCTTGAATGTCCCGCAAAGCCCGAAAACATTCCACCCCGAAGACACTGAGTGGTCAAACTACCCTGAAGCCCGAAACCCTGAAACCTTGAACCGTGAAACCCTAAAGCTTAAACACCTAGAACCCCAAAAGCTTCCAAAACCTGAAGCCTAGAACCCTAGAACCCGCAATTCTAAAGCCTCAAACCCTAAACCTTCACTTCTGTTCTTGAGCCATCAAGGACGAGGCTGCCCCGGAATCGCATGCTGCAGCATCACTGTGCCCAGGTTGTTAATCTTTTGTACCTGGACCCCACACGTATGTAAAATGATGGCCTTTATGGCTGTTACTATGGGTTTAAGGCTAGTATTTTACATACTTTTGGGGTTTAGGTAGGGTTTAGACTCTGGGGTTTGGGGCTGAGGGTTCAGAGTTTGTGGTTTAGGGTTGGCCGCCTTAAAAGGAGCCTTGTCAATCCCTGCATATCTCCACAGATCCCTGTATATATCATCCCTAGACCCTAGATATGCACAAACTGAGTAGTATTTTATTTGGGGATACTATGGTACCCAATATAGAGTGAGATTATATCCTCCTTCTGGGTATAGTATTGTACATAAGGAATATAATATAATCTTACTGGGTTCAACCACCCTACACCCTAAACCCTGTCTGCTGAGGCTAGGGCTCACCCTATGGGACCATTTGGACCTCGTGGCCTTCTACGATGCCACCGGGCTACGCCAACGCGCCAGAGCGAAACAGAACTTTGCCTTCACCCATTTTGAGCTTCTCAAAACGAGGGTCCCTGAGGACCGCTAGGTATATGGAAAATGTAAGGGGGATATGAGGTTTCTTGTCAGGGTTTAGAAATAGATAACTAGCGATATATATATATATATATATGTTTATGTATGTATTAGTTTGTTTATGGATGTATGCATGTATGTTTCATCTATCTATTTATGTATGTATTTATCTAATTACAGATTCATTCAGCTATGTTCATTTGGGATTATGTATACATTCCTTTGAAAACTATCGCCTTGCCCAGTTATGTGTACCAGGACCACCCCCATGTACCCTTGAAAGGGATCTGTGTAGGTACTGCTTGTGGCATGTGTAAAGGGCCAAGTGTACACAAAGCCAGAGAAAGTTCTGATATTCGTTGCAAGGAACGTAGGTACGCTGTTGGGGGCTACGGTTACACAAGCCCAGAGAACGTGCTGGTTGACATTGCAAAGACTGAAGGCACGCTGAAGGTACGCTGCTGAGGAATGATGTATAGTTCTTGGGTACATGGACCTTCGGCAGAGAGATGCTACTTGGAGGCGTCCTGTGTAAAACTGAAGCCAGGGTACGACAGCAGACGTGCAAGACTCGGTAGGGTCTTGAATCCACGATTCGTATTTCATGCTCATCTTGCCAGCAAGCCTGGCCACAGGAATGGCTTTGGATTTTCGGATCCTGACGACGCCTGTTGCCGAGGTTCGCAAAAGTGTCAATTTTCAGGGTGCAGGGCGAAGGCTTCTGGGTTAAGGGGTTATGGGAATTACCTAGGCTTCCTTGTGCAGTTGCTTTTCTTTTCCTTGGGTGTCGTATTTGATGCCCACGGACGGATAAGAAAACGCAAGCCTACGCAGAATCCCAAAACCCAAAACCTTCCAAATACCTTATAATCATAGACGTACTCGAAACCTGTACTCTCACTATATGGTACCTTCCCAACATAGGGGGACCCCAGTATAGAGACCACAATGTATTATTATAGGAACCCCCAAACGGGACCCCTAATTTTGGGACACCCCCATATGATTTCAATCTCAAGTAATTCAAGTAACCCTTTAAACCCTGAACCCTTTAAACCCTAAACCCTTGAAACCCCCTAACCCCTTTAAAGCCTAAACCCTTGAAACCCTAAACCCTTTAACCCCCCCAAACCCTTTTAACCCCCTAAACCCTTTAAACCCCCTAAACACTTGAAACCCAAAACCCTAGTTAGCCCTCGAACCTTGCTTCGCAAATCTCGTCACAGTTCTCATTGCCTTACACTTCCAGAACAGTCATATGGAGATCCTAATTTGGGAAGTAGCCATATAATTTAGGCTTTAGGGTTTATAGGGTCTAAACTGCTGAAGGGGGGTTGTATAGGGGAGTATTACAAAGGCTATTAAGGGGGATGCTAGGAGTTTGGAGTATGGCTCATATGAGCTACTGTCAATATTAGGCTTACCAATGGATCATTAAGGATGGACATAGTGGTCCTTGGGTGGTTTTGTCTCGTCTCTGATATAGTCCCCAAGAGGAACCCATGTCCAGTGACTACATGAGGCCCTAAACCCTAAACCCTAAACAGCATTGACTGTAGCTCATGAAACCACCTTTTGAAGGGCAGGGCAGTAGTCGACCAAGGAATCCCAAATCCTAAACTCCAAGCCTTGGGTAGTGCCCCCACCCAGTAACTGCTGAACAACATATAGACTATGAAGATGTATGGCCGTTATAGGACTCTTATTGGGTGGGGGCAGTCAGCACCCAACTCAACCCTGAACCCTAGGAAAGCGTATAAACCAAAGAATGCCTTATAACGTCTTGTAAACCCTGTAACACCCTAAACCCTAAAACCTGACCTTGCGCAAGTGAGGTTGGAGGGAGTGTGGCTTTGGCTTGGGTGGTCTTGGTATTTGGAAGTTCGTGGGACATGCTAGTGGATGCTCGGATCCTGCATGACCATAAGTATCTTATACCTCTGGGGACTCAGGGCATTATGGCACACCAAGGTCATGCAGATTTTCAGTAATAACTACTTATAACTGGGCTTACAATCCTACTCATCACGCCCCAACTGGCCTTATAGAACCGAAATGTTCAGTACAGTTGTAGCTCCTGCTATAAGAGGTTTCCAAGTCGCATGACCCTTCATGCACCAGCATCATGATCCTAAACCCTAAACCCCTAAACCCCTAGGATTTAGGGTTTAGGGTTAAACTATCCTCGGCAACCTCATAGTTCAGTTTTGTCGTATGGGAGTTTCCAAAAATTGGGGGCCCTTTTGTGGGGAGCCCCTTCCGTAGGGATTATCAGGGTTTAGGGTTTAGGGCTTAGGGATTATCATGCACTCGGGGTACATAAAAGGGGGACCCTTTGTTGCATTTGGCACACATTCCGGGTCTGTCTGGTTCAAGGTGGTTGCTTGAAGTAGTATCTCAGACGGCTGACATGTGTGCGGAGTTTCCCTTTGCAGTTCCCCAAGCTAATCTGGAAGCCCAAAAAAGGCACCGGAAATATTACTGCCCTTTGGAAAGTGCACCATGTGCAGCTTCCATGTTTGTTTGGAGAGGGTAGATAGCAGCTACCCAGATCCATGATGCAGTGTATAAGGATTCTGTGCTATAGCGTTTTAGGGTTTAGGTGTCAAAATAGCCAATATTATGGTCCCGGGTGTCATTCTCCTTTGGATGCTGCCCCTATGCCTTGTGCGGCTGGGTGGGCATATTGGGTAAGATTATGGTCCTAGATTCCTCATATGATTATGGTACAGGCTACCTCGAATAGACCTCAAAAAGATATTCGTAATTGCTTTTGCCTCGACATTAACGCTTTTCTTCGGCAAACTTAGAGGACACCTCTTCATCTGTTCAGTCAGTTTATACTTAAACCAGTAAGTCATAAGTCCAGCATACACAGGATCCTACATCCTTAAATCCCTTTACAGGTCATGTTTCTTGGTCGCCTGCACCTCCTAACTGACGTCGAACCGAAAATGCGTGCCTATGTTCACTACTTCCCCTTTAGATTGGGATATCTGGGGTTAGTTTGCTTGGAGGGATTTCCAATCTCCAGCCCTTGCATCCATACCTCAAGGTCTAAAAGCACGGGCTGTTCAGGGTTCAGAAGTCACGGCCTCATGCCCGGCAAGAAGGCTTCCAGGTTCTTCATCTCTTTCGTATGCACAGCGGGCTTGTAGGATGGATTGGGAGATTCTTGCCGCCGATTTCAGCATTTCGAACCCAATCTGGGCTTGTTGGAACAAACCTTATAAACCATAAACTTTAAACCCTACCTGGACCCCAAAGGTATGTAGAATAATGGTCTTTTGGGCTATTATTTTGGGTTTTGGGCCATTATTTTACCTACTTTTGGGGTTTAGGTAAACCCTACACGGCTTCTGACGGTTTAGAATTTGAGCCTTTTGGAGCTGGTTTGAGCTTGGGTTTTGTTGTTTGCCCTAAGGCTCTTGGACCCTCATATGGGATCCCAAACCTTAGCCCCCAAAGCCCAAACCTTCCCCCAGAAGGCCCCAAATAGTCGTAGAATTCATTTAGGGTTTAGGGTTTAGGGTTTAGGGTTGGTGCGAATTCGGTGTGAATCTTGAGTTTTGGATCCTATTTTGGCCTTCTGGAGCAAAATTTGGGACTGTTGGTGCAATTTTGCAAATTTGGCGTTTTGGAACATATGTTGGCGTTTTCAGCCAGGTCGGGCTTTGCGGAGCTAATCTGGGTTGCTGTTAAGGAACGCAAATCAAGTTGCTATAATAAGGGTATATAGGGGTTAGGGTATGTAGGGTTTAGGGTGTTTACGGTTAAGGGTTACTATAAACCCTGATGATTTACTACATACCCCAATTGAGGTACACTAATTTAAGTTGCTTAACAGCAGCCGGTTTTTTCCCTGCAGCCAGTTTCATTGTCTTTTGGATCCAACGTGGCCCACTGGGACCAAGTTGTGCTTGCCCAAACCCATTTGGAACCAGCTTGGGCATTCGGAGCTAATGTGAGTGTTTGGAGCCAACTTGGCCAGTGTTTGCTCTTTGGCCTTTTGGTGCCAAATTTGGTTTCCCTTCAGAACAGATTTCTTAGGTGGACCCTCAGGCGGACATGTTGACTAAAAGGGATAAGTGTACTATGTAGTCAAGTCCTCTTACATTCCTATACCACTGTTACAGGGTGCTGGGTCCACCAAGCCAACTTTGCATTTGGGATCCGATTCTTTTCTGGTTTTTCTGAAGCAAAACTGAGCCTTGTGAAGCCAGTCTTGAACCTTCTCAATCAATGATGGCCTTTGCGCCAATTTGAGCTTTGCGGAACGACCCTAAACCCTAAATCCGAAACC
>CAJNIZ010038557.1:36012-82802 GCA_905231905.1 Symbiodinium pilosum
TTCTTCGGGCTAGGGTCAGTATGGGACCTCCACCAGCCAGATTTCCTGCTCTGGTTCCGGTTGCCGTCGCTTGTGGCTCGGCGGGCTCGTTGCGGCCCGCTGCCTAGCCGGCAGCTAATCAGGGCTTTGCTCGCAGTGTGGTAGGTTTGTCAGCTTTGTTTCTTATTGCCGGAAGCCCGCAATGCAAAGCCCCAAGCCTGGAACCATTGCTGAACCCCCCGGACATGCCCTACAGAAACCCTACACCGCCCATTCAGAATCATATGATCTATAGTCTAAACTCCTAGTATCTCTCTTACTAAGCCATATACTACTCCCCCATATAATCCCCCTTGTAACCCCCTTTAAGGAGTTTCGACCATAGATCATAACAGGAGAGGCCGCAAATCCCTAAGGGATCGTGCAGCGCAGCAAGCCTTTAGTCTCAGGCAGCCCTAACAGAAGGATGTTTGTGATCCTGGTGTGATCCCAAAAAGGTTTTCTTGAAATCCGAAAATTAAGTCGCAAACTCTAAACCGTAAACCCTGACCCTAAGCAGTAAACCCCAAACCCTACATCCCTAAACCCTAAAGCCCCAAAGCCTACAGCCCTAAAGCCCTAAACCCCTTTTACCCTAAACCCTAAAGCCCTAAGCCCAATCCAGGAGGGGCTACCCCGGGCAACGGCAAAGCTCGAAGCAGGAGGGACTGCCGAGAGACTGTCCTTGCCACTTCCTGAAAACAGCTTAGGGTTCAGGGGTTTAGGGGTTTAGGGGCTTAGGGGTTTAGGGTTTAGGGGCTTAGGGTATAGGGGTTTGGGTATAGTATTTAGGGTTTAGGGGTTTGGGGTTTGGGGTTTAGGGTTTAGGGTTTGGAGTTTAGGGTTTATAGTCCCTATTAAGTAGATAGAAAATGAGATATAAGGGGATCTTTTTATAATATACCCAAAACCATATTCTATCTACTTTAAGGGAATTATAGGGGTTTAGGGGTTAGGGGTTAGGGTTTTAGGCTAGAAGGTCTAGGGTTTGGGGTTTCGGATTAAAGGTTTGGAGTTTCGGGTTAAGGGTTTGGAGTTTCAGGTTTATAGGGTTTGGGGTGGTTTTTAGGCGACGGAACGGAGGAATAGATCTCTTTGTTCCCCGCATGAGCTTCCATTTTCTTTTCCATTCCAAAGTCCCTGAACCGTAATTACACCCCAAACCCTAAACAGTATAACTTGGGTACTGCCCCCACCCAGTAAGAGTCTATATTAGGGGTCGTGTTAAGGGCTATATATAACCATATTATAATTATTATCCAACTGTTACTGAGGGGGTCCAATACCCAACCTAAACAGCATATTACTTCCATTCTCTTTTCCACTCCTCCATCCCTACTACGAACCAATCCGCATCAGTATCAGAGAGCTTAAGGGTTTCGGGAGTAAGGGATGGCAATCCCAACATACGGGTTACGTATGAATTGTACATTGGTATCCATTTTGGGTCCGAACTATTTTACACCCAATCTTACCCCTATATAACCCATTATAGTAGTTGCCATTTTATTTTCCATTATCCCCATATAACCACTATAGAACCCCGATTAACCCCAGTATAATCCCAGTTTCCATTTCATTTTCCATTTTCTTTTCAGATTGATTTCTCCATTATAGTAGCTTCCATTTTCTTTTCCATTATATAACCCAAATAAAGCCCCTTGACACTAAGTTGAGCCGAGATACCTTACTATAATATAGTAGTTTCCATCTTCCTTTGCATAATCCTTATATAACCTCAATATATATATATATAACCTATAGCCCTTCTATAATCCCTATAACCCCTGTGTAAACCCTATATGATCCCTATAATCCCTATCAAACCCCGAGGTTACGCGGCCATGGAACGGCACGCTGATCGCGTCCGCTCCGTGCTGCGAACAGCTCGGGCCCAGGGCAACGTGGCCATCGTCACGATGGCTGCGCCTTGCCTGCTGGGTTTTTCCAAGGATTTAGGGTTTAGGGTTTAGGGTTTAGGGGTTCAGGGTTTAGGGGTTTAGGGGTTTAGGGTTTAGGGGTTTAGGGGTTTAGGGTTTAGGGCGGTTCAGCACTTGCCTTGTTTAAGGGGGGGTTGACGGGTTTGGGGTGTAGCGTTTGAGGCGTGTGGGCTGGGGATCTAAGCTTAGGGGTTCAGACTTCAGGCAAGGGTTTGGCGTTTGAGGATTAGGCGTATGTCGGTCTGTTTCGATTAATGGGTTGCTCGGGCATATCCACAATAAGATTTGCGATTTTTGAGAGATTCGCCTTTCTGTGAGTGCACACGCATCGCCGGGTTTGCTTCTGGGTTCAGGGTGTAGGGCTCTTTTGAAAAGACCTAGTCAAATTGTACGAGCTGTAGGCTTGTTAGATGAGGGCTGCTTAGAGATGGCCTTGGTTGTGCGCGGTAGGGCAAGGCGGTGGGTCATGGACCATGCTGGTTGATTAGATTGCGGCTTCGTAGGGATGATGCAGACGCGAACAAAATCAGATGAACTTGAAATCCTTAACGCAAAGCCCCAAACCCCAAGAAGGTGCGAAGCTTTGATAAAAGCTACGACACTGAACCCACAAATGCATTGCTTGCGTATGCTTCCTACACAACAGAAGAGATTTGTTTGTTTCTCAATTTGGGGGTGCCCTCATGTGGCCCCCCCCAGCGGTTAGGGCGCAGTTGGGGTATTTCAAGAGATTACCATAATGGGTATATATAGTAAATAGTAGGGTTTCCCCAATATAGTAACTTAATTTTCGTTTTTTTTTTTTCCTCTTGGGAAGGCGTGTCAGGCTCCGCGATATTGCAGAGGATGAGAAATGGTAGCTTCCGGCCCACCTTCGTAAGGTATTCTTACAACAGGTACTGAAGGGATCGATGGAAACAATTATATCGAGAATCAAATGGGAAAGAACATGGAAAGTGAAATTGAGACTAGGGTTATAAGATGTGTCTGGGAGGGCGCTTAATGAACGGCCCCCAGTGGGTAAAAGATGGTAGAATCGCTTCACGAATTTGAACAGGGTTCCGTAGTACACCATACGCAGCAGATGCAAGGGTTCAAAGGGGAGAGTCAAGCTTCTCTGTTGCCTATTCAGGCTTTTCAATTCTGAACACTAATCCCTTCCCCCAATATTAAACCACCCCAGCCTCCTGATATTAAATACTCCCAATATTCAAATATACCACATACTGGTAGTAGTTGATATTAGCGGGTGGGGGGGTTTGATATTAGGGGGAGGGGATCTAATCCTAAACCATATGAGATTATTGAAAATGGGGGGGGGGATTTACTCGGGAATGGTAATATTAGGGGAAGGGATTAAACCCTAAACCGCTTAAAGGCAAAGCTGTTGTGCGGCATGGGTTCAGAAATTAAAAAAAGTTCCCAAACAGCAACCCAGTTTTTGCTGCAATGACAAACTTGGCTGAAGAGAGCATCCCATATCCTTAGCTTTGAAAACTACCACATGGGAGAGGCGTGAGTTGCTTGCGCTTTGTGCTTTTTCGAATTTGGTAGTTCCCATGACAGTTTCCGATTCATTTTCCGTTTGATTTTCGATTTGATTGTCCATCATTGGGGGGATATTTCCGCATATAGCCCCTAAATACTCTAACCTTGGGAAACCCCTAATCCCTAGATGTCCCTATAAGATCCTATATAATGCGTGTATCCACTTGAAAAGGGACCCCTGATTTGTGGGGAGCCCCCTTAGTAACAAGCTGCAACCTTGCTTAGAGACAACCCTAAACCCTAAACCTTAAACCCTAAACCCTAAACCCTAAACCCTAAACTAACGTTACAGAATTGCCGCTGCAAAGAGGGCTTGGGCTTTAGGGTGAAGGGGTTAGGGTTCAGGGACTGCGCCATTATTTTTGTTTATCCCCTAAACCCTAAACCCTAAACCCTAAACCTTAAACCCTAAACTTATCACTCTCACCCGCTTCGCAAGAGCAAGTTAAGGTATGCAGTACTGGCCTGCAGTGCCTGTTGAGATTATCTGATCCCTGCGGGGTATGGTTGGACGTACATTGTTTCCCTGAATGCTCCAGCATTTGTCGGCGCGTTTTGTACCTTCATCTTGTGGCTATTCCTCAGCGAGGTTCTTACAATGTTAGAACCTCTAGTACTTTTGCAAAACTTTCTGAATTAATTTTGGAGCTTCGCACATAGGATGCCTACCCAGACAGTTTCGGTGTCCCTGCAAAATCGTCGCGGAGTGTGGGCGTGTTTCGTACTTGCTTGAATTTGCAACTGCGTGCGAGGAATGTCTTGTAAATGAACAAACCTAGGCCTATACTTCTGCGATCTTATAGATCCTGACTTAACCCCCTGACATGCCTAATTCAACCTCTAACCAAGCCCCAAATGGGCCTTATTTACCAATGAAGAGTGTTTTGTCTGTGGTTGGCCGCCTGTTTGTTTGTGTGTTTGCTTGATGATTGAACGGTTCATGCATCTGGTAGGAAATTACCCTGACCCTTGCTTGGAGAGTCAAGGAGAGCGACTAAGTATGGCTAGAATCCCTATACGGCCATAGAATAGGCCGAGTTCTCCCACTTGTCAATCTACTTACTAAGCCCGCCTGACCCTAAACCTTAAATATCCCTTATATACCCCTCTATGTCTCTATATATCCCCCACATATCCCGAAGATCCTTTCAAAGGCCAAATAAAACCGTACTTTGCTAGACTGGTCAGCTGCTTAGGAGAGGCCCTGGGTCCCTGAATCTGCGTCGCAGTACCTTCCAGGCAGGAATAAGTTTGGGGATACTGTAGCCACCAATTTAGAGTAAGATAGTGTCCTCCTTTTAGCCCACGTACTCTACGAGGAGGATATAATCTGGTTCAACCATCAGTAAAACGCTACTCACTTGGAGGGTCAGGGACTTAGTTAGTAGTTTTTTTGGGGGGTAGCTGGGTTTATTATATAGGGTTTATAGCAGCGTGCTAAGTGCCCTGGCCCTCCAATCTGGCATTCCCTTGCAAGGGCTTCAGAGTCATTATATACATTGGCTATAAGGGTTTGCACGTCGCTTTAGGGTTTGGAAATGGGCTTCCTGGGCCAAGGATTTTAGAGTTCGGGTTGGGGATATGGGTTTTAGGACCCTGATGAAGTTTTATTTTATGGTATACAAGGATGAAGCAGGCTTCACGGAAAGCAGCGTCTCAGCCTCAAAGGAGGACGCATGGTTTGAAGTGCATGATATCAAAGGGAATCCACGGATGCCACGCCCCAAGATCCTGGCTCGAAACCCCAAATCAAGCCTTCGACTATCCCAAGACGCCACGTGTCAAAACTATAAAGCCGTGGGGGCACAAGGAATGACAGCAATGTGCTTTTACCCCAAAACCTTGTGACTGCTAAGCCCCAAGCCCGTCAAGGTGATGAAAGTCCCCACCATGGCCACGGCTTTGCCACCACCACCACCACCGCCGCCGCCGCCACCGCCGCCGCCGCTGCCGCCCGCCACATCGCCAGAGCCAGCGCCAGTGCCAGCGAGACCGCAACCGCCACCGTCAACGCCATCGCCACAGCCGCTGGCACCACCATCACCACTTTTTCCCCAAAAAATCCAGAGGAAGGACCCACAAGAAGTTTCATGAAAAGCAATGCGCTTTGTGATTCCTAGAATCTGCGGTGGATAATCCTACCTAGGGTCCTCCACAGCTTGTTTTGTCCACGCTCAAACCTTGTTTTCATCTAAGGTTTGAAATATGGGCCCCTTGCATGGGCTTTTAGGGGGTTCTGGTGGAGCCCTTGACAGTACATATGGGTATGTGATAGGTATATAAGGATCCCAGGGCAAAGGCCCCACACTAGGGGCCCACGGTTTCAATTTTAGATTTCAGTTCTGTTCGTAAGCCACTCTAAAACGCTAAGGCCCAAACCCTAAAGCCTACACCCAAACTTTAAACCCTAAACCCTGGGCGCCTTCGCTGCCCCGATGTCAGGTTTGGACTTGGAGGTCCTCCTCTCTGAGCTGGAGATCCCAATCCTGTACTCTGGGGTTAAGGGTTTCTTGGGTTTTGGGTTTAGCGTGTTAAGGTTTCTAGTGTTCGGGGTTTAGGGTTTAGGGAGTAAGGTTCAAAGTTTAGGGTTCAGGGGTCGGGGCTTGGGGATTGGGTTTTTAGGGGTTCGGGATTAGGGTTTAACATTTACGGTTTGAGGTTTGGGGTTTGAGCGCCTTCTGAGGTTTTCGATTTTGGGCTTCTGCTTCTCGGGTTTCAACTCATGACCTTCGCGCACGAATGGTGAAATCTCGATACAATCAAAGTCCAACAATCATGTAGGTGCCAGGTTGAAGGTGTGTTTCTGTAGGTATGCTGGATACGGTTCAGGCTTAGCAGAGCGTCCTCCGTATATTCCACCTACATTACAGGGTCTTCGACAGGAATGTTCCAAAATGCAACGCATAAGTTTGAGAACCGCCATGGTCCATTGAGCCATATAATTCTACTTGCATTTAATCTAAACCCTAAACCCTCTTCTTGCATCTTGCCTTTGTGACCCAGGTACGGTCCCGAGTTTATGAACAGCAGCGATGACACCTCTTCGCCCGAGGGTGAGGGTGACAAGTAGCTGGGTTCTCATTGAGGTGTTATATGAGCTGTAGCCTAAGGGGTCATATAGGAGATTATACAGGGGACGATTAGGGTTCTTAAAGCGGATGCTACGAGGCTATAGCTCATATATGGCTTCTCCATATCATGCATACCTGTTTCAGGCAAATCTATGTGGGGATTTATGTAGGAAAATATTTGGGCACTATAGAAGTGTTATGGGATAAGATTCATCCTGAATAGGATGTACTCCTGCCATTTGATTCTGCGTTATTGGTGTCTGCATCTTTGGGGTTGACTGGATATGGATCCGCATAGTAATCCCTATACAACCCCAAGTAACATAATTGTTTCCATCTAGTTTAACCGGCTCGAACAGCAAAACGTGGAGACATACTTGCCTGCAAAGGCTTTGTGCAATTGTCGTGTAGGTATGCTGTCAGAGTGGGATTGCAGTGAAAGTTCGTGGGTTCTTGCAAGGTCATCAGGGCTCTCACCCCAAATCCCTTGGATCGCTTGAAGACTCAGGAGGCTTGGTAAGTATGTGCGGGCTTATATGGGCATTGTATCGGGATGAAATAGGCAGTGTCTGTCTAGGGTAGATGAGGGCATTTCTGAGCCAGCGTTGCAACCCCCCCCCCCCCTCCCCTCCCCATGGCATGGGTCACCCCCTTGTCTGTGGATGTTGTGGTCCTGTTGTCCTGTGGTTCTGGTGGTATATGAGGGGGGTGGGTGTATTTGTAGATGATCCTGCTTCACATGCCATACTCCTTCTCATGCTGTTACCCTAATTCTTGATGTTGGCAACAAGTTTATTTGGAGCTTCCTGGGATGTAGTGCCAGCTTATGATAGAGCCTAAGTAGAGCTATAGTTTCAGGTATAAGCGGCACGAAGCTTCACGAGTGAGGACAGTTCCAAACGACAAGGATCGCGACACCAGGGCGCCCCATCCTGTAACTGTTGGGACTTTTGAGATGCGGCGACAGCACGAGGAGCCGAGACAGTTACAAGGATGGCAGCTTTGAGGCGTCAAAAACGACGACAGTTACAAGGATCGAGACCCCGAAGGGCCCCATCCCCGTGACCGTTGGCACTTTTGAGGGGTTTGGGCCAGGGATGGGGGGCCATACCATTGGGTGGGGGGGATCCCCAGGACCGGGAACATATATAGGGGTTTACAGGGTTTAGCGTAATAGGAACCGAATGATACGTGTACTTATGACCCAAGTATACGCCGTCTAAATCCCCGTGAAATAGTTAGAAGTACCAATTATAGTTGGAACCTTCAAACAGTTCGTGCACCCCAAAACCTTCAGCTGGAGCCTAGGTATGTTGCATCGAAGTGTGCCGCCATGCTTGACTTCCTGAAGCAGGGTGCAGACAGCCCGTGCAATCTGATTTCCATTGGGGACTCGACGTCTCTCAGATGAAGAGGGGTTGAACATTTTCGGAGTTTGTCAACATGATCCCTACATATTCCCAAAAAGACGCCATAATCTCCTTATAATCCCTGCATATCCCTGGGGTCCCTCGGGCATCCCTTTTTTGAAAACCCCCATTTAGGTAGATCGGTTCAGGGCTGGACGCATAGAACAAAGCATTGGTGTTAGGAATTTCCATTCTTCAGTGTTCTTCAAGAGCTCGGGGTCCCTGCCTCCCTAAGAAATTCTTGAAAACAACTGATGAACACTTTGAAAAAGCTAGAAGTTCCCAAATCCTTCCAAAAACTTAGGCTATGCACCCTGGAGCTGTACTTGCTGAATACATGAAGCCTGCAAAGCCTTGAGGCCCCATTGCTCTCAAGCCAAGAGCCTTCTAAGCCTTCAGTAGATTCAGAGGGCTGGTTTGGGGTGTAGGGCTGACGGTTGCGGAGAGCTTGCAAAAGATCATGCTGGGCTTCATGCTGGTTGTAGGTGCTAGCCCCAACTCCGAAACCCCAAATTCAAATCTTTGTTTTGACCAACTGGGCTTTTTGAGGAACCCGGGGAAATAAGTCTACTCGGTATCCTTTCGTCTCACAGACTCATATCGCAAATTTCCCAGGCCCAATGCTTTACCCGCAAGGCAGCCCCAAAGCGTTGACCTTAAGAGCCTATATATTCTTCAACCCAAATTTCCCCTTGAACCCAGGATTGAGAAGCATGCAGCCAAGCAAGCATCCCGCACTCACGGCGCCAGGAGACATTTTCTCAAAGGGTTGCTGTGAAAAACATAGAATAAGGGTTTAGGGTTTAGGGCGTAGGGTAACACAACAGGGTTTTATATTAGATAGCAGTTGTTCCTTCTTGTAGTATCTGCAGTTCCTTGGCAGCAACCCAGGTTTTGTTCTCTAAGGGTTTTGAGTTGAAGGGTGTACCTAGAGTACTCTAGACCCTTAAAGAAAGGTAGAGATACCAACAAAGCAAGTACGAAGCCCCGGCTTGTACGTACATCGGTTACCACATGACCATAAATATGTCCTTATATAATCTCCAGAAGCGCTGCAGATCCTTTGTTTACAGGTACATCGGTTGCCCTAAACCCTAAACCATAGGCAAAGATGAGGACTCTAATCTTACATCCCTGAGTCTGAAAACGGAAATTGATCTGGGGATTACATTAAGGGTTTCGGGCTTAGGGTTTAGGGCTTAGGGTTTAGAGGGTTGAGGGCTTAGGGTTTAGGGCTTAGGGTTTAGAGGGTTGAGGGCTTAGGGTTTCGGGCTTAGGGTTTAGGGGTTTAGGGCCTATGGTTTAGTGTTGAGGGCTTAGGGTTTAGGGCTTAGGGTTTAGAGGGTTTAGGGCTTAAAGCAAACACACGCATACCTTAAACTTGCCTAACACGGGGGTTGTTCCAAATTGTGGCCCCTTCATGGATTTCCGTTTTAGTATGGGTTTCTTCGTAATGTATCACAAAGCCCTACCCAAACTCCACACCATCTTTTAAAGCAACCCCCGGACAGAGAGACCCTGCGCCTTGAAAACGCTCCCAGGAGCTCACAATCGCTTTGCAAAACTGCAACTTGTGCTGGTTGCAGTGGGAATTCCCATACTAATATGGAAGCCCCAAAAGGAGCTGAAAGAGGATGCATAGGCAGAGAAGGATTTATGGGGTTTAGTTTGGGTACTGCCCCCTCCAGTAACAGTCTATATTAGGGGTCCTATTAAGGGCTATATATAATCATATTATAGCTATTATCCAACTGTTCGTGGGGGGGGCAGTACTGAAGGTTTAGTGTATACATTCCCCTCCAAGTTGTAACTTGGAAGCTCAAAAACCGCACTTTAAGGCTACTGTCCTTTGTAAGACACGTGGAACTCCAGTTTCCATTTCTTTCTTTCGAGTTTCATTTTCGATTGCATTCTTCTTTATGCTATCCCCATGAAGTAAAGGCAACTTAATTTAAGATCTTTTTAAGATCTTGAGCAACCACCCGCTAGATGTATGGAGCCTGAGTGTTTGTTTGTACGCGCAGCAAGCAATTGAAATAACATGTCCTTCCCTAAGTTTACGTGTTTGTGGTTTGGTATAGGAAGATTTTGAGGATGAACGAGGCTGTTCTCCGGAGTGATGTTTTCTTAAGGGTTCCCGAAGCCAGGATTTTACCGCAATTCTGGTGTATGCCTCTCCCCGATTTCAAAAGGCGAAGTGGTGAATTCAAATCCCTTATCTCCATGTAGCTGGCCATGCTATGGTCTTCTCTTCCAGGGTCCCCTAAAACCCTGAAGCACCTAAACACTTACTTAGGGACAGGACATTCAGCACACTTTGGCATGTTGAGCCTGTGGTGCGGTTTGGTTCTTCGAAGGCTATGTGCTTGCCCACCCAAAACCCTGCAGTTGGCACTAATGCCCAGTAAGCAAACTTGGGTTTCAGACAATCATCAGAACTAATTATTCTCAATAATGTGATATTTGCGAACAGAAGATGGACGTTTGTACCCTAAACCCTAAACCCTCATCGCGCAACTTGGAAGTTTAGGCCTTTGGCCTCACAACGCTGCCCTCTCGGAGGGGACTGCTACCGAGTTGTCCGAATTTGCATTTGTCACATCATCGGTTTCTGTAAGCATTCAGCCGCAGTAGTGCTCAAATAGATACAAACTCAGACTATCCTCTGAACATGGTATTGGCAGTGGTGACCGCAATCTTTCCGTACTAATCCCTCCCACGAAAAGTATAAGCCGTACATAAATCCTAAACCCGCCCCGCGGCTTAACAGCTCGGAGGTAAAGCTGTTGACCGACCCCTCCTTGAAGGAGTTGCTGCCAGGATAAATGGTAGATTTTTCCGTAGGGCCTAGGGTTCAAGTTTCAGGGTTTAGAGCTTTTCGTAAGGAGGTTCAGGTTTTGTTTATGGTTGGGGCCATGAGGAAATTCGGGCTATACTTGCGGATTCATGGGCAGTACAAGGGAGGTTCGGCGCAGGATAGCTACCCTTACCTTTAGTTCCTACACCACATGCGGCACTCAGAAGTCTACTTTATAACTCCTCACCTCCCCCTTGGACTAGATTTTCCTCCAGTGTATCATGGTATATTAGGCGGCTGGGGGCTTATAAGGCCAGGAGATACCCATGAATGAGCCTAGCAATTGGCTTAGCCTGCAGGGCTGGGCTCAGGGATTAGGGCTAAGGTTCAGCGCTGCGGGGCTACGGCTGGGGTTCTCCAAATTCGCTGTCCCCTTCAGTCAGGGTCCTCGTCACGGCGATAATAGTTTTCTTTCGTGCGTGGGGAGAGTCTTTACTCGCAGAATTTCTCATGTCCCGTAGGGCGAGTTGCAAGAAGTCTTGAGAGATTCTGGGCGTATTAGACTTGTGGAGATTACAAGGATTTACCGTAGATTTCTGCACGCAAACTCAATTGCAAATGTGGAAGCAAGTTCTTATTGGTTCGTAGTAGGGAATCAGGGAATATGATCCCTATATCCCCATGTGAAAAGATATTCCCGTGTTTGCTACTAAGCCTCAGTAAGTTTCGCTCAAAGAGAAGCAAGGCAGAAAGCAGTTCGATTGTAACCTACCACCTGCTATGTCCCTGAGCCTTCAAGTACAGATGACCTTCCGCAAAGCTCGCCCGATAGCTTGGGATGGAGGAGGGCAAAGGATAGGTAGGAAAACATTCACGTTATGACATTGATACCCTCCGTGGTTGCAATCGTGGATAACACGTCCTGCCCAGTACTACGTTGGGTGGCTGAAAATTATTGACTTTCTTGGCGAAGTAAATATCAAGGGGCCATACTGGGCCTCAAAAGACAATCCACTTCTCACCTCACAACCTACCATATGTGGTTAGGTACAGAATTAAGGTTCAGCCATGTTCTAGGCCCTCACATTTCACGAATTGCGGACTGCCGAACTCAGGTCATGCGAATTGGAGATTGTACAGATGTGGCTGGAGCGATTAGCCAAGCACCTCCAGCCAGTAGACGTAGACGCGGAGTCAGTGGAAGAGCTGCAATCGGCAGTGCAGAAACTGCTAGCTGCGTAACCGTCTGGGAAGCAGGAACCCTTAATTTCGGTTTGACACTTGTACAGTGCCGTTGTATAGCTGTCCGGCTTCTTGATCGATTCCTCACATGTACAGAGCAGGACTCTCAATCTCAGCCGATGATTCCTGACACTAATCCACAGCGAGACAAGCGAAGGCTTTGCTCTCATGTTCGCCTCGTTTCTTGGCAGCCTTGGTCAAAGTTGTGGTAGTGTCAGGCTTGGAGCCCCTCCCTGTTGAGGCTCCTTAAGATCAAAGGGACTTCCTGTTTTGGGGATGTACACGGACCCCTACTTTGCAAAGTTCACATGCTTGTCTACGAGTTGGAAAGTCTACTTGGAGGTTCAGGGTAATTATAGCCCAATTAGAACTGTATTTATAGCCCAATAATTTCCCACCTACATCCCCGAATAGAGTTATCATTGGGTTGTAAGTAGCAGTTGTCACTGGTGTATAGTGAATTCCACTTGGCAGTCTCTTTCTCATTTCTTAGGGTCCTTTTAGAAGATTCATAGGGTTAATATAGTGATAAGACCAGTACCCAATGTCCCTTGAAAAGGTTCATAAGCTTATACAGGTATGTATAAGGCTTCATGGGTTGTGGAAAGAGAGAACCAAAAAAGAAGAACATGGACTATGAAATGGATACTGGGGTTATACTGGCATTTACAGGGTCTAGGGCTAGGTAGGATAAAGCCCAAGCTATAGCCAGCTGATGTCCTGTCTCTGAAAGTAACCAGCATAGACATCTCTAGCATTCGCCAATATATCTACTTGCGTGCCCCAAGGGCTCCCCAAAAAGGCCCAGTAAACTTTGCTTAAGGTATGAAGTTTCCATGATATTCGGACCCCTACTATGGTTTAGGGATTGTTGTTGACTCAAGGGATTTCATGTTCCCCGGGCCCCCTTCTTAAAACCCTGTAAGCCATAAACCATGCATATCCCTATTTGTCCTCATATCCCCCATACAGCCTTATATTTTGCTGCATGTTCTCAGGTATCCTTGTTTGCCCCTAAACCCTAAACCCTACACCTGGTTCGTGGGGGCTGACCCAGTTGGCCATTCCGAAGCCTGGGCCCTGCCCTGGTCAAGATCCCTTCTTGCTTGCGCTGAGACAATCATAGCCTTTAAGAATCGCTTTAAGGGTTTAGTTAGCTTACTGCTTCTTACTAGGGAACAAGGGAGTATAATCCGTATATATAATTTCCATTTATATCCCCATTCTCCTTATTAAGAACCAGTAAGTTGGGGTCAGGGTTTCGGCTAGTTATAACCAGTTCTGCACATCTCCCCCTTAAGTATGGAAACTTGGGTTATGATTTCAATCATACCCAAGAGTAACCCTTGAAGAAGGGTTCTCTAGAGCGCAGAATCTTGAATAGTTAGTAAGGTGACCCCCTTTCACCCTGATAATCAATGTCCTTGTTGTATAGCATGCCAAATGCCCCACAAATGCTCCTTGAATTGCTAGGGCGCCTACATTCCCTGGCGCCTAGTAGGCATGAGGGAATGGATCCCTGCAGTAGTCCAAGCGGTTAAGGCTTAGGGTTCAGGGTTTAAGGATTTTGGGTTTAGGGTTTAGGTATTGTCACTGTTCGTTCATGTCCTGCTAAGCACACGGCAGAAGAGCACCCTAGAATCACCACGCCTACCTTGGAGAATGACCTAGTGCAGAAGCCAGACAAATCCCAAATCATGTTTGCTCAGCCATGATCGTCGTAATAGCACCCTAGACTGTAGGTCCTGAATCTTAAACTTTCCAGAAGATCCTGTCAACTGCACTTGGAGCTTAAGAAGCAGGTTTTAAGCAGGCCAACATCATTTGAACAACTTATAGCCCAGTTTATAACCTACCTGCTTACTAAGGTCCCTGAACCTTTTGGCAACTCTTTTGGGCAACTTGTTGATACTTAACATCCTGCATCAGTTTAGCTTAACGTAAAAGCGCCATAATTTCCAAGATAAAGGTATTTAGGGTCGTGCAATTTTTTTTTGCATCCACGGATATCTGTCAGGTTTGGGCAAATCCCACCATCCTGTGCCGTGTCACGGAGCTCCTGGGTGTGGCGTGCTACACATAGCTGAGCAGCCGGGGGGGGAACTGGCACAAGGCCCGCTCACTGCCTAAACCCTAAACCCTACGTACTACACCCTAAACCCTAGTGGAAGGGGAGGACTGTAGAGATGATATCGCTGTTCTAACTGCTATTAGTACTTCTACTTTTTCTTTTTAGTACAGTGTTATTAAAGATGATATGAACTAATAGCAGAGCCATTTTTACTATCATGCTTTGTATTACTCTAGGATCTTGTGACTCGTTGGGGGACTCGGCGGAGGATTTAGGAGCGCTTGTAGGGTTTCGGGCTTCAAGAATCCATTTGCTGAGTTCCCTGAACCAGAACATGTCTACACTTTGTTGAGATGGGATTATGAAACCCAACAAGTGTAAAGCAAATCCTTGTCGATGACTTACCCCAACGTTATCGCAACAAGTGTAACGTGTACCTATCCAGCTAGCAAGGGAATCAGAGTGGTGATCGCTTCAGGCGTCTAGTGGTTCCGGAAGTGCAGCGGCCGCTGCGTGTGGCACATCAATCATTCTGTAGAAGCTTTATATCGTTTCTTTGTACAATTTCAGCAGCAGAAGTGCCTTCAATTCCACTGCGGGACTGGTAACCCAGACCCCTGTTTAATAAACCATCTCCCCTTAATAGGGATAATAAATCCTGAAATTTAGGCCCTTAAAAGGGTAGTTTATTAATCATGGGTCCACATTCGGGCGAGGCACATTTGCCAGTGCAGTCCCCGGGCTCAGATTGCAAGACTAGCTTATTCTGGATCATGGTTGAGCCAGCTTTTCCCAGGCATGAACCAGACAAATCTGAAGCTTTAATGGTGATCCAGTTTTTCTTGCTGCCCTGCTCATTGATGCTACAATGCATGGTGGGCGGGATAGCTTAAGTTGTCTGCTCCTGCAAAAGTGCAGGACTTTAGTACAGAACTCTTCATGGGGTCCCAGGGAGAGCCCCTAAATTGGACCCCCCACCGAAAACCGCAAGAAGCTGCAGCATATACATACCTATATACACGGCCTTCGGAAGTTTGCCTAACATAGGGGCCTAAATAATGTCCAATATTTTGGTTCCCATATTCCTTGTACAATTATAGTATATGGTACGTCAAATGGGCCTCAAAATGATATTGGTAATTATTTAGGCCCCTGTAGTAGGTTTTCTCTTCCCCTCCGGTGTCCCGCTAGTCCCTTATCTTGAGGCGACTTCGCAGGCTGGCAAGTCCGAAACAACCCGCAATCCTCAAACGGGTACCATTTGGGGGTCCCCATGATAAGGACTATAGTATGGTGGGGTCTATATTAGGGTCCCCATATTTAGGGAAACTACAAAATCTTCATACTCTACATCATGAGCCAGCCAAATCGCAAGCCCGAAAACTTTATCTAGGAGTCCCTCACAGCTCAATGACAAGCTTCCTGAGGAAATGGGTGGTTTTCTTGCATAGGTCCAAAGCGCCGAATAGCTGAATAGCTTCACAATAAGGACCCCCAGACGTGCGCCCAAATGTCACCACCCAAAGCCTACATCTAAGATCCTTTCCAGGGGCCCCTAGGTATATAAGGACCCCAGGATTAGGGGCCCACCCATGGACTCACAGTACCAACCCAAAACAATACCTTCAAATTAAAAAACTAAACCCTCAACCCTAAACCCCAAACCCTCCTAAGCACCAACCCCAAAAACCCTGAGGGGTTCCTTTTTTGAGCTCTCCGGGGCCCATGGCTCTGCCATGTAGTTTGCTATTACCTCGGGCTCCGTCTGCAAGCGCCAAAAAGTGGGGTTGTACAAGGTTTAGGGTTTAGGGTTGAGGGTGCTGCCGAGCATCTTGTATACTGATGGTTTCTGATGGTTTCTTCACAGATTGTAGCACCCTGCAGAATTAGGAGAATTGTGCCCTGTAATCCTTACATAGAAAAAGTATGACATACGCAGACTCAAGTGAAATCACTAAGGCAACTACATCAGTAGAGTGTTGGGTTAGGATCCCACTTTGAAATAGCGGTATGTTAGGCATACCGGGGGACCTTGGCGGAATTTCCTCGATTTTCTGTGGTCATTATTAGCAGGTGGTGGCCCTTGCCCCAAACCCAAACCCCAAACCCCAAACCCTAAACCCCTAAATCCTAAACTCTCAACCTGGCCCTCAACCCTAAACCCTGTCAAGGCCAGACTCTAGTGTTGAGGATGGTGGATCTGGTTAACAACGGACAGTGAAATGGTAGCTACCAGGTTATTTAGGGTTTAGGGTTTAGGTTTAGGGTTTAGCAAAACGGTCAGGGGGACTTGGTAAGTAGTTATACGCGGGTAAAGGAAGGTGGGGTATGGAGATAAGCCCCACTATAGTAGAGTATATACTTGAGATCCTTGAACCCACCTACCTTTATCCCACTTTTTTGTGCCCCCGAGTTTCCCGTGCCTCGTCCCTTCAAGTCAGGAGGGGAGGGGTCAGGTTCAAGGAAGATGGTCCTCAGCCTTCAATCGAAAGACCATTGTAGTGGTTTTGGGACATGTAAACTACAAGAATCACAATGGGATCGAGTGCGGAGAGTTGCGAGGCTCAAGAATTTCAATTTTGAATCTGGACTGATAGACCGCTCACGTAGAGGTCCAAAAGTTCATTGCTCTTCTATTGTAGTAAAACGCAACTAGGAATACAAACTGCTCAAACTAATATTGGGGTTATATTGGGGTAATATTAGGGTAATATTGGGGTAATATTATGTAGCAAAACACAAGTAGGAATACAAACTGACAATGTTTGAGAACATATCTTGCGCACTAAAACACAGCAAGAAATCCACAGCTACAGCGTTGAATAGTATCCCAACAAGGAACCAGCAAACTCTAAACCCTAAACCCTAAACTCTAAACCCTAAACTCTAAACCCTAAACCCTAAACCCTAAGTTTGAGCCACAGGTGGCAAGGTCGTAGCCCAATTGGATTCCCCCTTGTGAAGTCCTAACCAAGAATTTTCTGGGTCGTGCAATAACGCGGGCCCTGCAAACATTTTTTTTTCAGCATCCATCCGGGAAGCACAGGAGCAACAGTATGCTACCATGGGTTTGGGGTTTAGGGTTTAGGGTTTAGGGATTTGAAGCTGCAAGCCCGAAACATCTACCAAAGCGCCTGACCTATCGGTTCTTAGTAGGAATATGGGAATATAATCCCTATAAAGTCCTTGTATTCCCTCCCTTATTCCATACTAACAACCAGTAAGCCGAGAAGTAGTTGCTCAAATCATTCCTAGATCTCCAGAATTGCCCTAAAGCTGAAGCCCTACAAACCCCTGGTTCTAAGGTTCTAAGTATGGGCCCCTAATATCAGCTCCTAAAGGGCTTCAGAGGCAAGTCTAGGGACCCTTCAGAGTACATGTAGGGTATAATGTAGGTATATGGGTGGTTGTCCAAATTATGGTCCCTTTTTGGGTACCCTAAACATTACGTGCCGTATTGTAATAGGGACCCCAAAACGGACCATAATTTCGACAACCACCCATATAAGGATCCCAGGGTTGAGGGCCCATACTAAGGGCCCATGCTTTCAACTTTAGACCCAGGTTCGTACCTGTACTTGTCTTGACAACGACAGACCAGGTTGTGGATCTTCCTGAGAACCTAGTTGTCTGCTCAAGTCTAGGGATCTTCCAGGGAACAGGGAATGTCTTCAACCTCAAAGTTTGGAACTGGACTTGCACAAGGCCTGGCAACGACCGGCATCGTTCTGGTGTTGCTCCTGACCGGGTCGCAAGCCTAGGGTCTACGGCTTTAGGACCTCATGGTGAGTGGACCTGTGAAGGTGCAGGTCTGACACATGGGTCAGATTTCTGTAAGGACTAAATTTATGTTGCGCCAGGGCGAGCTGCATGTGAACAGGACAGAGGTTCAGCGAGTCAAGTTGCAGGGTGTAGAAGGCCTGAAATGGACCCGTAACCCTGAAGCCTAAACTTACTGTTTCTTCGCCGGCAATATGAGAAGATAATCCCTCTGTAATCCCTACATGACATGTTCCCTTATTTCCTAGTAACAACCAGTAAGTAAACCCCTGTCATCCAGAAGTCCCCAGGGCTTTCCTGTAGAATAAGTTGCAGAATCCGGAACTTGTCCAAGGTTTAAGGTTTAGGGTTCAGGGGGCCTGAGCATGTGGTTTCTAGAAGGTTACGTAGGGATATTGCTGACTTCTACGGAGAATCACATGGGAAAGGAGATGAACAATGGAAGGGAAACTGGGCTTGTGTAGTGAGAGGGATAATCGCCAATATCACGGTCCAAGATTGCCTCGAAAATGTTTGGTAATAATTCAGGCCCCTACATATGAGGGTTCTCTTGGCCGCCTGCTAGCCTCAAAAAGGGTAAGAACCTACTCTCCCCCAAACTAACATGGAACCCGATCAAGCCTCCTTCTAAACATGGTTGCTGATGAGAAGCTTATTCTCAATTATGTAGGGCTTAGGGTTTAGGATTTAGGGTTTAGGGTTGGGTTGCTGTTAAAGAATTGAAATTAAGTTACCATGCCATGGGTATATAAGAAGGAAAAGGGTTTGCTTGTTATAGAAATCCCGCACCCTAAACCCCAAATACCTTTAGTAGAGCAATTATACTTTTATAGTAAACACATAACAGGGTTCCCTATGTAGCTAAATTTAAGTTCCTTCACAGCAACCCAGTGAAGGACAGCAGTCCTTCTGGGGTTATATGCAGAGGGTTTAGGGTTTAGGGTTCAGTGTTTAGGGCTTGGGGCTTAGGGTTTAGCTTAGGGTTTATAGTTTAGGGTTTAGGTTTTAGGGTTTAGGGTTCAGGGCGCTTGAGTCCAGGTCCCTGATGTTTTCCCGCGACGCCAATCGCCTCATCGTCAACCCTGTGGGAGACCTATGGAGATGTGGGTACAGTGCCATATAGGGGTTTCCCAAGATTAGCGGCCCCTTTATGGGGGTCCCAACAAAAAGGATTGTAGCATTTAGGGGTCTATGTTAGCGTTCCCCTATTCAGAGAGAAGTGCTACATGAGCTTCTGTTAATATTTACAGGGTCTAGGATTCAGGGTTTCAGGGAAACTGCCATATGCTGGGATGTCCAAATTTGAGTATTCTCGGGGTCCTAATATGTATAACGCAGCCCCCAATATTTAGTGTGCCCAACAAGGCGGCCATGATTTCGTGCCCCCCTTGAATAGTTGGAACACCTAGGCACAACATGCAGGTTGCCAGGATTGTAACTCCATGCTTTCTTAGTTGCGCAAGTAGGAGGCTGGATGGTCAAGATCCTGTGACGCCGTGCCCCGTTAGGTCCCATCCCCTTTGCATCTGATGGAGGTTCCAAAAGTTGTTTGGTCCCTTTGGAGACTGGGTTTGGGAAAGCGCTGGTTACAACTAGATGATTTCCTAGTCTCTCATAGTTATAGTCTCAGAGATGGCACTAATTAGTGTTTCGTAATCACCCTTTCTAAACATTGTCTGCGATTGGGAAGAACTTTTGCATCTTGCTTTTGATTCCCTCCAAAGGGACAAGGTCTATGTCCCCACAGGCCCATGAAAGCACTCTATTTCTTATCGCTGAGGCTGTAGACTTCAACCCAAAACCCTGGGAGATTTATTGGGCGAGGGGATTTCTTACACTGCTACAGGAATTTTTGCATGCATCGTGAGGAAGAGTGTCCCCTCATAATTTCTCAGTCTCCTGGATCTCTTCTTTCAAGTTCCTCCAGCAACCCTAAACCCTAATCCCTAAAGCCCAAAGCCTAAACCCTGAACCCTGAACCCTTAACCCTGAACCCTACACGAAGATTCTGCAGTTTGTGGCTGAGTGGGAAGCCTCAGGGCCCAAACAGCAAACTTGATCCTCACATCCTTAGCCCTTTTTCATGGAGGCTCTAGCCTCAGGCCTCTGCCGTCCCTGCCCTAAAACCCTAAACCGTAAACCCTAGACCCTGGAGCATAGAAGCTGAAGCCTGTAGAACTGATTCGGAGTTGCAGATCTGATTCTCCGTTCTGAAGCTTTATGTTAGTTTGATGGAGAGCAAGGGGTTTGGAGGCCCAACCCAGGAAGCACCAGGTGAGTACCCTCACCTAAGCCTGATATGAGAAGACTAGGCAGTACATAATGGCTAAATGAAGTTTTTACGGGGAAACAACCCACCTATGATTTGATCAATGTACCTCTCTACTCGATAAGGCGCCCTGCTGATAAGGAAAGCGCCCTGATATCTGGGTTAGCATCGCTGGGTATGGTTTGCAATTTTGTTCTACTAAAGCCCAATGAGCAAGATAAAGTTACGGTGTTCAATGATATCCCAATAAGGAACCAGTTTAGGGACGCGGCACGTAATCCCATAGTCTATTACTTACCAGTTTCGGGTAGAGCCAGCCAGCAGTCTGTAAGCCTGAAGGGCTTAGGACGTTTACCTCTCACAGGCCTTCCCTAAACCCTAAACCTTAAACCCTAAACCCTACACCTTAAACCCTAAACCCTGAACCCACCTAGTTCCCAAACTCTGCAGGGACTTGGGCCTTGAGCCTTAAACTCCTTCGAAGCTGGTGGGCTGTTTTTGGCGAAAGAGAATACATTTTGGTTTGAGTATTCTAGGAGCAGAACAGAAGCTTTCCTGCTCATGGCCCCTGTTGTATTTTTGGTGGGATATGTCCTGAAGCCATATTCAAAAGCTATTCAGGCCCCTAACCCTTAAAACTGCCGGAACCCCATGGAATCATTAAGACCCAACGACCTTGAAGCTTACTTAAAGGTTCGGAGCAATTATAACCCAACCATTCTCGGGGACTAATCCCTGAACCCTAAATCCTAAACCCAAGTGGCTAGTAATGGCTAGTATATTTACCCGGAACCTTCAAGTAGGCCTGTTCGGGCCTCAGTAGGTGGGTTTCGGGCTTAGGGCTACTATATCAGGGTCCTAGATTTCTTGTATAACTGTAGTACAGGGTGTTTCAAATAGACTTCCGAATTATATTGGTAATTATTCAGGCCTACATAACCAGAGTTTTCATCTCATTCCCACTTGTCTTTTCCATCTGATTCTCCATTATCCCTAAACCCTATAGAAACCCTATGTAACTCTGTAAGCACGTTAAAGGGACGTGAAATTTCCATTTCATTTTCCATGCTCTTTTCCATTTGGTTCTCCATGTAGTAGTCAGTATTTTAGGCACTTAACCCTAGAAATCCCCATAGAAGCCCGTCGACCTTTTCATGTTCCATGTTCTTTTCCATTTGATGCTCCATGACTAGCATCAGGTGGAGCAGATGATCCGCCGTGTGAAAGCCATCCGACGGACCCCCAGCCGTGAGTTCAGGGTTATGGGTTTACGAACAGAATATGGAATTCCCTAAAATCATAAAAAGATCCCCATATACCCGCCAATTCTATATACCAAAGGGGACTACATTTGTGCTTGGGTTTACGATTTAATGCTTTAGCTTTTATGAAAATTGTGATTTCCCTTCACAGGTCCGCAGGGTTTGAAAACGCAAGTAGTCTTCACTTTTAGACTTGAGTCCAAATTCAGTTTTTCGTTTTCTCATTGTGTTTGCTGCGTTTGGGGCGCACTTGTCGTAAAGATCCCAGTCGTTGGGTCGACAACAGAGGTCCTCTCTTCAACAGATGCTGTTTCCATGTTGTAGTATCCTTGCTGCTTAGGAGGCAATATTGCCATGCATTATGAGGGCTACTATTGTTCATCTCGCGGTAAGGCTGCTTGTGGCGAGGGCATTTCTAGTGCAGAAGCCTGTCATAAAAAGGAATGGCATCCTTCTTTTCGATTCCACTCAATTCTTCTTTCTCTTGTATCTTGCCGGGCCTTTTGGGCGTCGATGTAATATGGATTGAAAGATGTCGTGGTCTGCCTTGATGCCACCTACATGCGGAACCAAAGATGTGTGCAAGAGGTTAACTGGAATTATGCAGGCCTTGACCTCTGCAAGCCGTCAAACGGGATGTAGGTTCAGGAGGCATGGAGGCAAATCTCATCAGCATTCGTAACCCACTTTGGAATGTCTGGGGAACAGGGCCCTCGATTCAAGAGCATGTAGAGAGCAGGAGTATCTGAAAACTGTTCAAACAAACACAAGGTTTCGACTTTAATGAGTAATGAAAATCTTCTTGAAGCAGCAGGCACATGACAAGCCTTTTGCGATCCTTGACTCCTGTGAATGTGTCCTACACGCCAAAGCACTCAACGCACAAAGCTCAGGCTACAAACTTTCAAGCCCGGTGAGGGTCTCCAAAAGTCGGGGGGCCGCCTTGGCCGGTAGTCAGTCGTGCATTTATTGGCACAGGGGCGAGTTTTTGCAAACCCCCAACAAGCGAATCTTGGGTTGAAAGTTCGAAGTACCGTTCGACCACAAGGGCTGAGGACCCCCCATCCTGCAACAGTGGCACAATAGGAATATAATAGGGCCCTAATACACTCCTGATTATCCTTCATAGTCACTTTTACAGGGTTGAGGGGGTCCACCTAACCTAAACCCTTAACTCAGGTGACAACCCACTTATTGCCATGAAGATGGCAAACCAAGAGCCCGGCCCTCGTGCAGGAAGCGTTAAAAGGGTTCTATAAGGCTTATATAGGGGTTTTATAGGGGTCATATTGGGATACTGGAAAATAAAATGGAAATTACTATTTAGGGTTTCAGGTTTGCATTCTTCCTTCCTATGCTTTTTTCGGTGCTCATACCGAAATCCACCGCACAAATCTGGTCTAACTATTGGGTCCTTGGCTTATTCATCCTTTCAGCTTTCAGGCTTATGACAACAGCCTTAAGGACCCAGAGCTTCCGGTAGGATTTCTGGGTCAGGGGGCTTAACCGCCTAAACCCTAAACCCCTGAACCCCTAAACCCCTAAACCCCTAACCCCTAAACCCTTAAACCCCCAAAACCGGGTGGACATCTTGCCAAGGACCAAGACGAGTGCCGTCTGGTCAGGGGTTAAAGTTTAGGGTTTAAGGTTTAGGGGTTTAGGGTTCAGGGTTTAGGGGTTTAGGCGCTTAGGGGTTTAGGGTTTAGCGGTTGAGGGGTTTAGGGGTTTAGCTCCGGCCTCACCCCGTGACTCAAAAAAGATTTTACGGGCTTAGAATCCTGAACCCTAAACCGGGGTCTGAAGGCTGGTCTGAATACACCAGTCCTGTCGTGAAATCAGTCTGTGCAGGCCTAGAAGCCTTGCAATTACCTTCGGTTTCGGAATTTAAGGGTTTTAAGGTTTAGGGGTGTAAGATTTAGGGTGTAGGTTGGGTACTGCCCCCACCCAGTAACAGTCATTTTAGGGCTCCTATTAAGAGCTATACATAGCCATATTGGAACTATTATCCAACTGTTACAGAGGGGGGGCAGTACCCAAGGTTTAGGGTTTCAGATTTAGGGTTGAGGGTTTAAGATTTAGTAGGGGTTTAGGGTTTTTGGTTAGGGTCAGTGAGGGTTTAGGGTTTAAGGTTAGGGTTTAGGGTTTAGGGTTGGGAGCTGAGGGTCTATGAGCAAAGTCTGCCTGAAGCCTAGGTAGGAAATCACAAAAAGCTATAATCAGGTTTCAGCCCATAGTCCGTAGTCCCGATTGTTACTATTATAGGTAATTCAATTAATTCTGGTGTTTCTTAAGATGTTTGTCAAGACCCCCAAAAAGAAAATCATTTCAGCTTCCATTTCATTTCCCGTTTTCTTGTCCATCCGATGCTCCACTATTCTAATACATCCCTGTATATTCTGGTTCAATCTTCAGTCAGTCCTGAACACCAACATGGTGTTAGGATTTATGGTTTGACCCATTGCCTAATGGTACTACATTGGGAGGAATCATTTGGGGGGTGCCCTAGACCTAAAACCCTACCTTGACAAGGTGGGAGGGGGTTACTTGCCAATGGCTATCTCTGAACAATACACCCTAAACCCTACACCCTGAGCCCTACACCCTAAATCCTAAGCCCTAAGCCCTAAGCCCTAAACCCTAAGCCCTAAACCCTAAACCTGTCTTTTGCGGTTCGACAGCGTGGACATGGAACTTGACGATAAAACCTTGAACCCCGAGGTAGCTGAGAGGTTTGCTGGGATTGTCCACGCTTGCTTTGAGTGATTTTCTTATGGCTCTTAGTAGGGAATATGGGAGCATCATATAGGGATTATACAGAGGTTGTATTCCCGTATTCCTTACTAAAAGCCAGTAAGTTTACGCATTGAAGCCTTGGAGAAAGGCGGCAAAACGCTGACTGGTCGAGCTCCAGATGTCCACAACCCCCTAAACCTTATAGTCTCCGTTAAGTAGATAGTATATAGAATTCCCCAAAACCACAATAAGACCCTCCCATATATCCGATATCTACTTCAGCGGGACAACAGCCCTAAACTGGAAATCCGTTTGTCCACAACCCAGGTTTAAGCTGGAGGAGATCAAGAAGTCGCGAATGCGCAAACAAGGCTACTTCGTGAGCGCAGCACTCTCAGCCATTTGGTGGTTTAGGGTTTAGGCCAAGGACTTCAAGAGGTACTCCCCCGCCCTAGTACTTTGAGATGCATCGCTCAGTTCGTCCAGCAGGTGCCCTTTGTTTGTTGAACCTCGTGCGTCGGAATCGTGTTTTTAGGGGTTCGTTTCCTGCCTCCAGTAAGATGCTGGGTCTTGAGGGCTGTACTAGTGCAAAAACAACAACAAGCGTACGACTACTACTACTACCACTACTACTACTACTACTACTCCTACTACCAGCTTGTGGCTACTACTTTTCATTTTACTCCGAGTATTTCATCGAGGATTGAACCTCCTGAGCATCCAAGTGGTGGGGATGTGCCGGGATGCGCTGTGTCTAGCCTTAGCATCAAACTGGCTGCATGCCTGCCCATGGGTTCACTGTCAGCCTCTCGCACAAGGACCCACCACATCGCTTGCTGACAGGTTGTTAGCACGGAAGGAAGACTGCTATATTATAAGGGAGTATACAGGGGCTACTATGAGGATCCACTGCCCCATACTCAGAAGCAGCAAGACGCCTTTGGTAATTTAAGATGAGGGGTATGTTACTTCTTGCTTTTGTGGGGTTTTGGGGGGCTTCAAAACCCTAAACCTTATAAACCCTAAACCCTAGACCCAGCACCCCAAGACCGCGTTCCACGCCATCCCCAGGACCAGGGGGCACTTTTTTTGGGTTTTTGTGAGGTACGCCCACTCCGTGAATCCCAGCTGCCCTTGCTTGTGTAAAAGAGATGTTGTATTACAATCCAAACTTGGAACTTCCACTGTAAACTAAAAGCTTCAAACCAGGCAGCAATGCACTGCTGCACCTGTCGATGCTGCTCTGCGCGGCACCCAGCTGATTTGCTAAAAGGCAGGTGTGAACCTGGGAGACAGTGCGTGCAAACCGGGTCCTTGCCTAGATCTCTAGCCCCGACCCCAAATTGCTGAAGTTTGCCTTGGGTTCTTATTATTGCTATTAGTACTATTATTTTTGATATTAATGTCTATCATGGTCGACGAGCCAGTTGTGCCGCTGCCTCCGTTGATGGAAGATAACCTGCACCTGCACCTCTCTAGTTAGCCAGAATCTCAGGAGTTGCCATGTGTTAGGTACCCCAGTAACCCCCTAGTAGCCCCCAAGTAACCCCCCAGTAACCCCTAGCAGCCCTAGTAACCGCCCGTAAACCCCCTTGGCAGTGACCTGGTAGTGGTATTGCCAGTGCAAGATGTGTTGCCCGAACAGTATCAGGACACTTCGAAGAATCTGCATGCTCGCGTCGAAAACATTTCAATGACGCTGTCATTGCACGTTGCCCAAAATTTCCAAAAGACCCGCAACCCTACACCCTAAACCCTTAACCTGTCTGCATGTTTAGGCTTTCGCTGCAGGTAGCTATAGGCCATCCATGCATGTTGCAAGGGGCGTAGATTCGAAAGGCTAGTCGCAGCCTGCAGGGGATTATGAACATTCTAAGGAGTTTCCCTAAACGTTAAAATCTGAGGAGAAACACAGGTTTCATGGCTCCTTGTACACTGCGGGACTTTCTAATTTCGAATACCGACAAAATGATCGTCATCTTGGCAGCTGTCCAAACGAAGAGCTTGCACGGGGCTTCCAGCCAAGCAAGCTTGCTGCTCTTGCATGGATAATATGTTGAGTATGGAATTTAGGTTCTACGGTTTGTAACCTGGGAAGAACTCGTTCATCTTGGCCATGGCGGTAGAATCGGATGACGATCTCCCACCGCTGGTTACAGAGGATCTGTGCGGTCAAGAAATAGCAGTCATGCAGTTGGGTCCTTGAATCAGCTCGTTTGTCCCAGGGGCAGAGGCTAGCTGGCTGTGGAGCTAAGGGGCCTAAAGCAATGACCAATAAAATAGGAATCGCATGGAAAAGAAAATTGAACATGAAATGCAAGCTGGGGTTATGTAGGGGCCTTTACGGGTTGTGTAATGTAGCAGCCTGTAATGCGGCTTGACACCATGTGAAAAAAGCGCATTCATCACGAGAAAGATGCAGTGTAGCCTGTCCAGGTTGAGTCATGTGAGCTATAGTCTAAACTCCTTAAAGGGGTTATATAGGGGATTATGTAGGGGACTACTATAGATCTTACTAAGGGGGGTACCAGGAGTTTAGACTATAGCTCATGTAGAGTCCCGATCTCTGAGCATTTTCTGGACCCGCCTTAGCGACGTTCTCAAGAGGGATGCTGTGATCTTTCATTCCCAAGGAAGTCCTACAAGGGGTCTTGCAAAGCCTTCTGGGCCCTGGAGCACTCTGTTGAGGCTCCTGTGCCTCAACGTGATTCCGCTTGTGGGTAGCACCCTCAAACCTGAAGCTAACAGCACTTGAGCAATAGTCTAAACTCCTTGAAAGGGGCTATATCGGGGCTTATATAGGGTAACAGGGGAGAATTGTAGGGGTTATGAAGGGGGATGCTAGGAGTTTAGACTATGGCTCATGCAAGTGAAGCATGCGTGTTCCGGAGGACGGCACGGAGGTTCCACCAGAGGCCGAGCCTGCAAAGGCAGCGCTTCTTTAGTTGTGAAGCGCAAAGGGTCGAACAATTTTGACCTTTGGCTTAAGAATTGCCTGCTGGTGACTAGTAAAGAATGAACAGACTCCCTATAAGATATAATCCCTTATTACCAACCCGCCGTAAGGAATTGAGGAAGCAGTTCCCGTTTTGATTGGAGAGGTCCAGGGAAGTTATGTTGGAGGTTCAGGAGTGACGAGCTACTGGGTTGCTGTTAAGGAACTTGAAATAAGTTAATGTAATAAGGAAATGATGTTATTTCACTATTCACTATGTGCCCATATTATGGCAACTTGACTTAGGTTCCTTGACAGCAACCCAGACTATCCCCGCAGGAGTTGTCGACAAGCTGAGCTTGTCTCACTCTTTCTACTTACCGGGGGCTAGTAGGGATGAAGGAAATATAGTATATACGGAGTATATAGAGACCATATCCCGTACTAACCACCAGTATGTCTGGGAGGTTTCTGAATTATGATGTCCGATGGTGCAACTGAAGAGCGCAGGGGTTGCATCTGAGCTAGAGTCTAAACTCCTTGAAGGGGGGTTATTTCGGAGTATGAATAGGGAACTCCTAGCTCTAGAAGCCCCCGCCCCCTACACCTTAAACCCTAGATCCTAAACCCTAAACCCTAAACAGCCACGATTCAATTTTGGAGGGTTCCTCAGCAGATTCAGAACCTGCGCCAGCCCTCGGCAGTTATGTGAGCTTTAGTCTAAACTCCTTCAGCGGGGTTTTTATAGGGGATTATATAGGGGAGTGCTACAGGGGTTATTAAGAGGGATACTGGGAGTTTAGGCCAGCTCATGCACTTGATCTTGTACATTCGTTTTGGGGTTTCTCACACAGTGAAGGGGTTGGAATAAACAGGGGTTACGCAGATTATAGTCGTTCGCCACAAGGAACGCACAAGGGTGGTTGTGCGAATTTCCTCTGTCATACCTCTTACATAGCTAAAGCATTCTGAGAGAGACGTATACGTAGATAAGCGCCCTGCATCATCGGCAAAGCTTTCACAAATGAACAACCGAAAGTGCTTCAAAAGATGCTGTGGCGGTCGCTTCATTTGTCTCCTGCATACTAGCGGCCGTATTGTAATGGGAAACAACCTTCCACATGGAACCCCCAACAGTTTCACAAAACAACCAAATTCAAGGTTGAGTTTAAGGTTTAAGGTATTCTAACGCTAAAACTCACGGACTTCCCAGGCCCCATACCCAAAACTACAGACCCTCATCCCTAAACGCTCCAAAAGGAGCGAGGATGTGGTAAAGAAAAACCACACCAAGACCCTAAGCCCTTAGCCCTCTAGCCTAGACCCCGAGGCTCTCGTGAAGCCTTTAAAATGGAGTTGAACAAGCTCTAGACCTTTCAACCCAAAACCTTAAACTCTACACACCCTGGACCCTAGACCCTCACAAGCTCTGAACCCTCAACCTTAAGCCACTAGACTCTGGACCCTGATAAACCCCGGACATGACACCCCAAACCCCAAGCCTGAAACCCCAAACCCAAAGCCACAAACCCTACCCTCCCGGAAACTAACATGGAAACCCAAAAAGGGCCCTATAAAGACTACAGTCCCTTTAAAGGGGGCTATATGGGTTTCCATGTTAGTTTGGGGCAGTGTAGCCCCTAAACCCTGTCACTGGGGGTCCTGGCTAGGCGAGCGCGGTTCCTGAGCCTGCTGCAGAAAAGTCAGCGCCGCGCCGAGGCCTCAGATCTGAAACGACAGATCCTCATACCTGCTGAAGGTTTAGGGTTTAGCAGTAGTGATAGTAACAACAGTAATAGTAGCACTACTAGTTGTAATAGTGATGATAACGATAAGAGCAGCAATTCCAGTTGAACTTCGGTGGACCTTGCCCATATCCGCATAGAGATTAGAGGGAAAGGGCACGTCTGCCCCCTTTGGAGACCTTCCCTGAACCCTAACCTCACTGAGCCCTGTAACTCGCCTCAGACCCCCCAAACCCCCTCCAAGTCCTTGAAACCGTTGAGGCCCAGTACAGCCACCTGTGGTGGACTATGTCTCCGAGTCTGAAGACGAAGCTGTGCAAGCTGCACATCAGCTCAGCCCCTTTGAGTGTCAGGCTTTGGGGGGTCAGGGTAAAAGATTCAGGTTGTAGGGTCTAGGTTATTTCCCGTGAAGGTCCAGGTTTTGGGGTGCAGGGTTGAAGGTGTTTGAGTCTAGGTTTGTACAAGCTCGCATTCTAAGCTGCTATCCCTCCCTCGGTGAGCTTTGTGCCATGTTCTGTGCTCGAATCCAAGGAGATGTTGCTTTGCAGCGAAAGCACGAAGCTGGGGAAACTGAGGCAGCAACATCTTTGGAATGTCTTGGCCTATTCGGTTCCGGCTGGTGGCAATTAAGGTTTAGAAGACTTGGGCACCCTATTTGGACGGTGGCACGGGTGGATGGATCAAATTTCCTAGTGACCCTGAAATATGCTAGCCTCCACTTTCTTTGCCAATATCCCTATAAAACCACCGTACATAATAGTAGTTTCCATGTTCTTTTCCATCATCCCTATATAACCCCTAATATATAATAGTAGTTTTTATCTGCTTTTCCATTATCCTTAGTTGGACCCTGCCTGGAATAAGCACAAGGAAACCTCACTTCAGTTGTCCGTCACCTCACATCTAGTCCCTAGAAGCTTGCGTTGACGATGGCCCATGGTAAAACAATAGTTGTACTATATAATCATACTAGTAGTAAACATGAATGACTATAACAGGAATAGTGACAGATTAGCAATGATACTATTAAGCACAAAGCTCATTGTAATACTCTAAACCTTAAACATTCGACCCAACATTCATCCACCCTAAACCCTAAACCTTAAAACCCTACACCCTAAAACCCTAAAACCCTAAAACCCTAAACCCTAAACCCTAAACCCTAAACCCCAGAACCCCAGAACCCTAAACCCAAAACCCCAAACCCTAAACCCTAAACCCTCAACCTTTGTGTAGCAGGTGTCAGCGGGCGACGCGCTCCAGGCCTTGATGAAGGAGGCCAAAGGTTGAGGGTTTTAGGGTTTAGGGTTTTAGGGTTTTAGGGTTTTAGGGTTTGGGGTTTAGGGTTTTAGGGTTTAGGATTTAGGGTCAAACGCCAAGGCCTTGAGCCACCCGCTGCTGGCTGCGGGCATCTGCCTCAAGTTAAGGGTGTAGGGTTCAGGGTTTAGGGTTAAGGGTTTAGGTTTAAGGGTTAAGGGTATAGGGTTTAGGGTTAAGGGTTTAGGGTTTAGGGTGAAGGCTTTTAGGGCTGAGGGTTGGGTTCTAGGGCTTAGCCTGCACCCTAGGCTGGTACGCCTTGGTTGGAGTTAATTAGGCAGGATGCGGAGAGATTATGACTTGGCATTGCTGTGCGGTAGTTTCCGAAGAATTGGGGGCCTTACCATAGACCCCAGCATATTACAATCCCTACTGTAAGAACTTCGTAGAAAAAGCCGCAACTTCCAAATCTTGATGAGAAATGAGGGTATCCGTCAATTAGGGGCCTTCATTGATAAGAGTATAGGAAGGTTTATGTTGGGGTCCCTTGTTTATGGCAATCGCCAAGTCTAGGAACAGCTTCACCTCCAATGCAGGGGGCACAAGTTCAGCTCCATTACAAAAGGCAGTTCTGTCCCAACAATGTGCATATTGAGGGACACAGGAGGCTTATCATTGGCTTATGAGTACAGTCAGAAGTAGGCCATACACCCTAACCCTAAACCCTGAACGCTACCTTGGAGTTGACCCTGAAACCTACACCCTACCCCTGGCCCTTTCAGGAAAGCCTTAACAAGCAATTATCCTTGGGATTCCTAGGGGCCGCACTTTTCTGCCAAACCCGCACGGGGTTCGGGGGGTCAGAGTTTAGGGTTCAGGGGGTCAGGACTCAGGGCTTAGGGTTACAACTTCGCAGAAAGATGTATTGTGATGACATCCGTAAACCCCAAATCCTAAACCCACTGAATTGCCTTTGCCTTTTCAGGCAGAGGAAGAGAAAGCTCCCTACAAGGAGCCAGATGAGACTTGGCTGCACAGACGGCGAGTGTTAGAGGAAAGTAACGATCCTGTACCACATGGGATCCTCAACATACTGCAATTCGCTTGGTATGTAGAGTAAAACCCTAAAGCTTGAGCCCTGAACCCTAAGCCCAAACCTCCCTAAACCCTGAACCCTGAACCCTAAACCCTAAACCCAAAACCCTAAACCCTAAACTAGGAGGGGGGCCAGATTTCCCCTATGCACCGAAAGTTGCGGACATAGGGGGGATATGGATGGGAGCAGACCGTCTCACAATCCCATGTCACATCTTAGCGACTTGGATAGGGTTTTAGGGTTTTAGGGTTTTAGGGTTTAGGCACATTCTTTGTTGGTGGCACGCCCTGGCACCTAAAATGCAGGCCCAGGAGATAACAGCCCATATGACGGATTCTTTTTGAGAGCTTGAGTCCTCATGGAAAGTCATGCCACAGTGACCATCCCAGAGCCCCAGTCCCTAAACACATGTGGGGTTCGGGGCTTGGACTTGGGGAAGGTTTAAGTTCTGAGCAAAGATATGGTTCATTATGTGCCAGGCCCATGTGGGTGGTTGTCAAAATTATGGTCCCTTTTTGGTTCCCTATTATAGCACGGCACCTAATATTTAGGGTACCCAAAAAGGGACCATAATTTTGACAACCACCCATGTACAAAGAGTTTCCATTTGGTTTAGGCCGCACCCGCCACCAGAGACCGTGGAGAATAGTGGCAATCAGAATAACATCCCGCTATGTAATGGCATGTCCTACTATGCCACCATTTTAGGGTGGTGGCCTTACCTATTGTTTTTGAAAATGGGCTTCGATAAATGCCAATGTCAGAACTGCCCAAATACCCTACACAACACTTTGCAGGGTTCTAATGTGGAATACCCGAGGGGTCCCTTTGCATACCCCCGCGTCGAGAACCCCCCCCACTTCATAGCATGTGCTGTCATATCATACCATGCCTCATTCACATTGTACTCGGGCTCATGCTGCAGGAAAAGACGAAGAGAATGGCTCCCAAGTTGCAGTGAAAAGAAGATGTTTAGCGCTTGGGGTTTAAGCTTAGGTGGGAGTTTCCCAAAATATACGGGCCCGAATATAGATCCCAAATGCTACTTTTTTTTTAATGATCGTGACCTCAATAGGTCCCCCCCCCCACCAAATTTGCGAAACCTTCAAGTGTCCTCAAGCTTTAAGCGTTTCAGGATGTTTGAAGATGCTCAGGTTCAAGTTATGGTTCAGGGCTTAGGCGCAAGCCTTTAGGACTTAGGGTTTAGTGCCTACTTGGAGGTTCAGTCATGTCTGGGGGCTATCATGGCCTCTGTGGAGAAGATAATTCCCACGTCTAACTCTTGGGGGTTTCCGTCAAGTATGGGTACCGTTTAAATAAGTGCTATAATATTTTTGGGTCTGTATTGGGGTCCGCCTATGTTGGGAAACTACCACATCTCTATGACTTCGAAGTATGCGGGTAAACGCTAGGGAGTTCCGCTGCATATTGTGGCAACCCTAGGGCCCAAAGCGAAGGATTGCCACTTCGGCACTCCCCCAAACCTTCAATCCTAAACGGCGCACGTGTCTGGCAGATTCCAGACACGTTTTTACCAAAATGTCGGGAGACTTCTGACAGCGACAGTCAAAGATCTTACACCACGGTTTAAGGGCTAATCAGTTTAGGGTACCCCTGGCCGGGGTCGTTGTTGAACGTCTTAAGGTTTAGGGTGTAGGGCGGGCAAAATCCCAGCAAGGAATGTTGACTTTGAATTTTCAATGCCCTTCAAAGAGGAACTAGCAACAGCGACAGCCACCAAGCAGACCCCAAAGCATCCTCTACATAGGGGTTATATAGGGGTTATATAGGGATTATAGGGTATATGTTGGAGATTCTATAGGGATAATGGAAAAGAAAATGGAAACTACCATATTGTCATGGGGTATATCAGGTGGACAATAGGTAGGACAGGCCCTCTACGAAATCTCTGGGTTCTCTTGTAACTAGTTGGCTATTGAAAGTGGACGAAGTAAGTGCACTTCTTGGCCCACGGGGCCCACGAATAATAATGGATTGGATTTGGTGGCTGATTTTTGTATCTTAATTTGGTATTTATTCTGCAAGTAAGGCATGCAGAAGTTACATCAGATTCATGTGGTGTTGTTATTGCTAGTTCTTGGTTGTTACTCTCTGCTCTTATTATGATTCTAATAACCTTTACAGGAATTCAAATGTATTATTCTGAGGAGTCCTTCTGAGCGGGTCTGTCCTAGGAAGTCTAGGGTTTAGGGTTTAGGGTTTAGGGATTTACTCTATACCATATGTACGCAACTGAGTGCACAAGTGGCTTGCTGGTGGTTAGTAGGGAATAAGGGAAGATATTACATCAGAACTATATAAAGATTGTCTTCCCTTATTCCCACAAGTAGTGGCAAACAAGGTGCAAGCGATTGGCAAGGCTATTGATAGTATTATTATTACTTTTGATTACTATCATTTTTATTACTATTACAACTACTACTAATAGTACCATTCCTACATTTACTATTAGTGGCTTACCAGGTGCAAGCCATTGGCAAGGATGATTTTGAAGAATGCGAGGCCCGAACTGCTTGCTTCTGCATGCAAAGGTTGTTTGTGTCGGGGGACACAAGCAGCTCTTAAATAGATATGGCAGTTTTCCCAAAACAAGGGGGACCCTCATACAGATCCTAAAATATTATAAGCCTTACTATCGGGACCCCCGAAAAGGTACCCCTAAATGTGGGAAACTTCCATATTGATGGAACTAGATGGTCCACCTTGACATTTTCTTTGCAGCATGACCTTGGGTATAAGGGATTGTCCGAATGCAGGGATCCTCCAACATGAAGCACACCTCGCCACACCCGATTTGGGGGACCATCTGTGATTTGGGCGTATGGCCTGAGCCCTAAACCTTAAACCCAAAACCCTTCAAAAAGTTGTTAGGGGCGTGCGTGAATGCTTTCTACTAGGGCGAGGGCATGAGCCGGTCTTGCTAACTCCAACTTGACGGACACAAGAAGTGAAAGCCACACGGTTTAGGTTTAGGGTTTCGGCTTAGGGTTTAGGGCTTGGGGGCTTAGGGTTCAGGATTTGTCAGGGCTTGGGGTTTTAGGGTTTGGGATTTGGAGTTTAGCATGTAGGGAACCTACAGCCCCAGATCCCAAATTGTAGTCTCCTGCGTCTTTTTTCCCAAGGAAATCCGCATAATCCTGCCACTACTTTTCCAACTTTCCCTGAGGTCCCTAAGAGTCCTTGTGTTAAGCCAGCCTCAAATCTTACACAGAGAGAGCCTTCAAGCCCTTAACTCAGGGAAACTCCCTTCCCAAATCCAGGATGCACTCATGCAGGGTGCAGACGTCAATGCAGATGCTCGGACATTATTTAGGGCAACAGTCAGCCCAACAAAGATTAAGGGGAAGGGGTGAAAAAAGGTAAGTAGGCATGGTAGTTAGTAACAGAAGTGGAAGCAGAGACGGAAGCTAGGTGGGAAGACTAGTGAGGCTGGGGTTTAGGATTTAAGGTTTAGGGTTTAAGGTTTAGGGTTTAGAGTTTAAGGTGTAAGGTTTAGTGTTTAAAGTTTTGGGTTTAGGGTTTGCACTAACTCTACTGATGAGGGCCTCTTTCCGGACCCGAGGCGAGTTTAGGACCAGCCTCCAACTCCAATCCCTATAGTCCCCCTTAAGTAGATAGAATATTGGGTATTTAGGGTTCATTAGGATTTAGGGTTTAGGATTTAGGATTCAGGGTTGAGGGTTTAGATAGAATATGGGGTATTTAGGGNNTATGGCTTTAGGTATACTATAATAAGATCCCCATATTCTATCTACTTACGGGAGCACTGCAAACTTGTAAGTCTTGCTTAATGAAGGAAGATTCCTTGCATCAAATTAGGGATCCTAGCCAAGTTCCCTTAAGCCTACTTTCTGAACCCTAATCCCTAAACCCTAATCCCTAAACCCTAAACCCTAAACCCTAAGCCTTAAAGCCCAATCTATCAGCCCTAAGCCCCAATCCCACAACCCTAAAACTCAAACCCCAAACCCTAAAAGCGTAAACCCTACATCCTAAGAAGTGGTTTCCATTTTCTATTCCATTATCCCCATATACCCCCCCATATATATGTGCATATATATATATATATGCCCTAGTATGCTCTAGTAGCGCTTGGGCTCTTTGGGTAGGATGGCCACTTAGGACTGTGGAGCCGGCATGTGCGCTCTTCACATTTCTGCCTTGAGAGGCGCGGCTTTTGAGGGTTCAGGCTTTTGGGCTTGGGGCTTAGGTTTAGGGTTTAGGGGTTTAAGGATTTAGTGTTTAAGGATTTATGGTTCATGGTTCATGGTTTAAGGTTCAGCATTAGGGCTTCGGGTTCAGGGTTCAAGGTTGTGGATGGAGGAAGATCCCCTTAATATTGTACAGGATCCATGGAGTTATGCAGATTTCCTCCATACACAGTCATAGAACCGTAAGCCGTAAAAAGTTAAGCGTTCCTGCAGTACGATGCGCGTGCGGAAGCCCTAAACTTCAGTCCGTTTTAAGGGGTACGTGTTTGGTTTTGGAGATGGTGACGCTGCCCGGAGTTTTGTCCAAATAACATGTTAAAGTCCCCCCAATAGATTAGGGGTTTAACGCTTGGGCTCCCTTTCCGAACCCTTGTTAAACTTTGAAGTCCTTCTTATAGGGACTCTCAAAGAAGGACTCCTCTTTTGTTGAAGCCCCAAATCAAATTTCAAGCCCTAAATCCTAAACCCTTAAACCGAAAACCTTAAACCATGTGTTGGTAGGGGAGTTGTTCCTGACCGAGTTGCTCCTGGCCCACGGTGCCAAGGTGCCCTCGAGACACTGCCACAGGGGTTTCCAACAACTAGGGGCCCATTTGGAAGGTTTAGGGTTTAGGTGAAGTAATTCCTCCTTACAGTGTCTGTCGCCACAATGGGTAATAGGAGTTGTAATAGCTCCTCCGTAAGGCCCCTTGAAGGGCAGTTACGTTGAGGGGGAATGACCCAAGGTTTAGGGTTTAGCCCCCATAATTAAGATCAATCGCCTCCATACTAGTATTGAGCACCCCCCCCACTCCCAAGATTAAATGCTCCTCATGAGAGAGGTTATCCATTGAGGACATATTTCAGTCTTTAGGGGGAGGGTGTGTTAACTATTGGTTTGAAAAGATTATAGTTTGGCTCTTATAGATTCTGCAAGAGGATTTAGCAGGCAGGATGTGTAGAGTGTGTTGGTTTTTGGATTTATGGTTCAGGTATAGTTTGCCAACATCTTTTGCCACTTTGAGGAGGTTAAATGGTGGATGGAGGAACGCTTGCACCACCTTCTATCCGCAAAGTATCGAATTACCACCATTGGGACCCTGCAGGGTGATGCAGGACTTCCTCCATTTACATTATTCTTAGGGGACAATAAGTTACTTGGCTTCCAGATCTTCTCGACCCCGGTATTTTGTGGCTGTTTGCCAAGCATTTTTGCAGTTTTACATTGTGGATGATGTTGAAGCATGCATAAATGCTTATATTGTGGTCCTAGACTTCCTTGTCCAATTATGGCAAATGGTGCCTCATATACACCTCAACATAAAATTTGGCCATTATATAGGCCCCTACCGCATCCTCTATCTACACCACATGTCTTCCCATGGCACCCCTATGAAGCAGCAAGCAGGCTCCTTGCTTTTGAAACGCAATCTTCACTCGTTGTGGCCTATGTACACCCTTTGCATAGCAAAGCGTGCAGAGAGCACGAGGTCAACCAGCGGGACCTGAGTGGCAACACGGCATTACTTTATGCCTGCCACTTCTACCGGCAGCACGGGCGTGGAGTAGAGTCGCTGGGTGCTATTGGCAGTGCCTGTTTGAGGGTGTCCTAGTGATCGTCGATAAAGACTAGTCTCTCTCTCTCTCTCTCTCTCTTTTTGCCTGCGGGGTAGCATTGCTTTGCTCTTCAGTAAGTAGTAGAGGAGGGGGAGCAGTAACCCGAGTACTTCATTTGTATTCTTTCTATCACCGCTGGTGTGGACTGAAACGCTTGAACAGTATGATGATTTTCAACTTGAACCATGGTCGTGCCAGCTATGGTTCTTGGTTCGTCTGCCTGAAGTTTCGTTGAAAGTATGACATACTTTTGACAGTGATAGACAAGTCCCAGCAGCCGCAAGTAACGAAAGCTGGAAATCAAGGATAGTGAGCACAGCATAGGAGCCACTTTGTAGAGTCCGCAGCAGTCAGCTTGTTTTTAGGTGCGGGTTGTGCAGTTCTTAGGTACAAGTCTTTTCCGGATCTCATGTAGGTCGATGGTCTGGGGCCTATGGTTTTAGAGTTTCAGCCTGTTCAAAGACGCCTCAACAAAGTAGCGAACTCAGCTCTAATCGTGACTTTGTTTCTCAGGCTTTGTGCGCAGCTTCTGTTCCACAAGGCCGACCCACACTACCGTGTCAAGGACAGGAATGGCTTCAAGCGTAGGGCTGTTGGGCGTAAGGATTTGCAGTGATGAAATTATTTATCAACTTAGAATTCTGCAGAACTCTTGCTATCATGGAGGCTACTCATAGATCCAGGAATTTCAGGCTGATGCCGCATTCAGAGTCTGGAGATTAAAGCTGCCGTCTGAGGGTCCAAGGGTAGAATGTAACAACTTACCTGATGACTAGAGCATCCTTTGCCCCCCGAGCCGATATGAAAACAGAGGAGACTACTGTAGACCCCTGAAAAATAAACCCTCCTGCTAAGGCCTAGATCTAGTATAGTCCCTATTAAGGGGGGTGGTTTATTAATCAGCGGTCTACATCAAGGCCTACCTGGCCTACCAAGGAGCCCAGTATCTCTTGATCAAGGGTTCTTCTGTAGATCACTTTAGTAGATATGCCGAGGTCCCTAAACCCCAAGCCCCTACTATGCTAGCCCTGTGCCCCCTGAATCTCGCAATAGATTCTTTAAGTACCCCAAGCCTGGGAATGGCTCAAAGCTGTTTTTTTTGGCTATGGGCGTCCAGCGCAGGACGGAAAACTTGCTGGAAAGAGCGCACTCGACTTGATGGATGCCTGGCTTGCAAATAGGGAGGGAATTGAAGTACAGAGGCTTACACCGGAATTCTGATGGGTATAAGCGGATTGTCCTTTGGATGAACCCTAGGTCATGAAGATAGGAATTCCAGGGACACGAACGTCAACCTTGGGGGTTTGTGTGTTTTCTAGCATAAAAAACTTCATCTTTGACAATGCTCAGATGGGGAGTTTTTTTGTAGAAGCATACCCTAAACCCTAAACCCTAAACCGTGTGGTCCTGGCTTCCTGAATTCAAAGGACTTTTTGTTGGATTTTTTTGGGACAGGACGCCTTGATGCCTGGCCTATATATGTATGGGCAGTTTGCGAGGTTCGGAATTGAAGGAGGGGCTTGAGTGGTGGGTTGGGGTTTATTGTAGACCCCTGATGTATAAACCCCCTCCCCTTAATGGGGATTATAAGAATGAATCTGATATTAAGGCCCTTAAAGGGAGAGGGTTTATTGATCAGGGGTCTACATCAGGGCTGCCCTGGTTTGCAGGCTGAGTTGCAGGTTGCCAGCTAAGCCGCCCAGGAGAAGGCTTGCAATGAGCCCAACACGGACGAGAATGCTCCGAGGCAAATGAAGGCTCCCGGGATAAGGGTTTTTGGATCTCTATCCTACGCAGCATTTAACGACCAATCGTGTTAGCTCCCGAAGGGCCCTAGTAGGGTTGCCATGGGGGCTTGTAGATACGGTAAATGTGTAGCTAAGGTAAATGAAGAAGCTACAAGTACCATCAACCTCGTAATATGGATCTTTCAAACTCTTGGTGTACGAGTCTCCGTATGAAACATCAGAACGGATACTTTTTCTTCTTCGGTTCTAGTAACTGAGTAATGTTGACGGCTTCCAGAACATGAGGTCCCGTTTAACGGGTTATGGGGGGGTTCTATGGGATTTAGGGTTTCATCCTTACATGAGGATGGCTCCTACTTCTGAAGCTGTTTACTGAAGCCATTTAAGCCCGAAGCCGTAAACCCTTTGTTCACCTAGGCTTTGCACGCCGCTTTGCAGTGATGGTGAGAGAAAGTCTTGCCTCATGGGGGTTAAATTTTGGTTCGGCCCCTCACTCAGAAATAGTGGTACAATAGGAATACATCGAGACTCCAATATAATCACCATTGTCCCTTGTGGTGACTATGAGTCGGTGAGGGCCCGGCCTAAGTTCCAGCGGTCTTCATGGAGTCTTACTTGTAGACCTTGGCATTCTTTACGACTCTGCAACCCTGGCTTTTGGGGAGAGTGGAAGATACTTGTTCCGGCTCAGGGGAGTTCGTAACTTACGCATCTTATCCCTTATAACCCTCGCAAGGGATCTATTGTCCTCACGTCATTGCTCCCTAAACCCTGAAGCCGTAACCCCTAAGTCATTTAACCCTAAACAAAGAATCAACGTGGAGGCGATGATCCAGCTGGCGCTGGACGGCTCTGAGACGTCCATGGAGGCCATCACCAAGATGCCACATGGCTCCGCTGAGGAATTCAAAGGGTTGCATACGCGGTTTTTGGCACCTATGGGACGCCATAGGGATATGGCTATAATATAGGGATAGTATGATGGGATGGCCCTCCCCCAACAAGTATGGAATTGCAGGCTGGATGGTCTCCAAAATTTACATATAGTAACTATTGGAATCTGCTTCGTTTTTTTTCATTGTTGGGAAGAATTGAGGTTCGGGTAGTAAAGACTCTCAGGGTTGAGCAGATGTCTGGCTTGGGTTGCAAACTTTGTTGGATGGGCAGACTTCATATGAGCTATAGTCTAAACTCCTTAAAGCGGGGTTATATAGGGGATTATATATGGGACTACCATAGGGGTTATTAAGGGGGATACTAGGAGTTTAGACAATGGCTCATATGTGCCACCACCCTGACCTCCAACACGGTGCTTCGTGCAGAAGGAGCTTGAATCATTAGCTCCGCGCACGGGAGGAGGAGGAGGAGGAGGAGTAGTAGTAGTAGTAGTAGTAGTAGTAGGAGAAGTACGCAATCGCGAGTTTAATGAGAAGAAGAAAACAAATAGTTGTAGAAACAATAACGAAAATGTGTTATTAATAGTGCTAGCATGAGTAGTGGCAACACCCCTGTGGTAGTAATTGTAAGAGCAAGCGTAAGAGTCAGAAAGTTAAAGCCTTGCTTCTAAGATTGCGATGCCCTTGCCATGTATAAAAGTACAAAGAGCCACTTCTGAGGTGGATTTCAGTGAAGTCCGACAAGAAGAACAAGAAGCTCTTTGAAGTCTCCTCGAAGCGGGACAATTTTGAGTACGCGGTGAATCTAGGACTAGAGCAGCAGTGTTTCTGTGATTGTGCGTGTCACAGGGATATCCACCGAACCACTCAATGAACGTGCTGGAACCCCACATCGCGTGACCCACAAATCAAGGGCTACCGGGGTTCATACTGGGCATCCTGTTGCCACCCCATAAGGGTGACCGTTTTAGATGTACAGTTATATACTCTCCGCTTAACTACAGAGTCACCCTATATAATACCCTATATGGTATATAGTTTATATAGACCCCAAAATACTATAGTCCTTATTATGGGGACCCCCAAAAGGGTACCCCTAATTTTGGGAAACCCCCATATCATTCCCTTTTAGGGAGTTTAGCCTATAGCCCCTGAGAAACTGTAGAATCTTTCACCGCAAGCGCCAGACCCTTGGACCTCTGCATTCTTGACCGCCGTACATAACATTTTTATTGCTGAGTGGGTGTTTTTCACTGCTAGTGTTGCTAAGATTATTGTTGCTATCATTGCTATTGTCATTATGGCAATTATGATTTTATAGCTACTGCTTATACGAATCTTTTTCATTATTCTTATTCCTGTTACTTTCGCTACTGTCATTGCAAAGTAGTATCATAACTCTTGTCCCCCGTGGTGCAGACGTTCCCATACAAACCGGATCTGAGGAAGAGTGTTGCATGGGAGCTGCCAGGCAATGCTAAGAATGCTCAGGGCTATGCACCTGTGGCCCGGCTTTAGGGTTAAGGGAAGCCTATGTAGGGGCCTAGATAGATATCAACACTGTGGTTTCAGATGCCTTGTATAAATCATGGTAGAGGGTACGTCACACAGACTTCAAAATTATGTTGATCTTTTTTGGCCTTACAATATAAGGTTTGTTAGGTGTTGCAGCTTGTCACTTTTGGGCGTTTTAGGCCGGGCGTGTGGCGACTTGATTCCTTGATCCCTTTTGGCCGGACTGCTTTCCCGATCTGGTCTCAGCGGCTTCTTCAAACATTCACAAAGAATTTAGCCACGGTGGTGGTTCCTTCAATGTTTTTAAGGAGATTTTTAGGGATCCTAATCATAGCCTCTTGGCTGTAGCCGGAACAAATTGCAAGGTGTTCACTTCCCACCAGGGTTTAGGGTTTAGGGAATTGTCAGGTGTTTACCCTTACTCTAGGTTAATGTGGTAGTTTCCATAGATTGAGGGACCCCAATATGAAACCGACTAGTCCTTTTTATGGGGGCTTCCAGAAGAGATTCCTAATTTTGGGAAACCCCCAAATGAGGAGACTAGGAGGTGTATTTGGCTATAGGGCCTCTATGGGGCAAACTACCCACCTGGAAATTCCTAAGCCCTAAACCCCAAGCCCTAATTTCCCTAGATAAGAGATGTTGGTCTCATAGCGGTCCTAAAGGCCAACCGTAGGCATGAATATGGCGTCCGCATGAAACCTCGAGATATTTTGTCCCTCACGTCAGAGACTCCTAAAAGGGATCCCTAATTTTCGGGGAAAAAATCCATGAGATTATTGAGGTCCAGAGTGCTTCTAAGAATTATCGCTCCATAACCACCTCCCCCAATCCTAAACCTAAACCCTTACTAAAGGGGAGAAGGGAGTTTTTTTACCAGTGTGAGGAGACGAACCCCTGAGACGGCCTCCGTACTTGGAGAGTCAGGGGGCTTGGTAAGTGGGTAGGGTTTAGGGTTTAGGGGGACTAAGTTGGATGATAGTAGGGATAACTGGTGTCAGTATATGGCTTACATGGGCCATGAGAATATGTCTTAAGTGCCCCTGACCCTCCAAGTAGGTGGTGAATTCTCGGCATGCCTCACGGAAGAGGATGCCCTAAACCCTAAACCCTAAACCCCCAAACCACTGAAACCCTAAACCCTAAACCCCCTAAACCCCCTAAACCCCTAAACCCTCAGCCCTTAAACCCTTCACCACACCCTTAAATCCCCTAAACCCTCCACCCCTAAGCCCTAAACCCCTCCCTGGGGTAGTGGAACCAAGGTCAAGCTGGACGTTCAGTCTGCCAGCCTGATGGAGGAACGGTTTACCATGCTGCAGGACTACTTGTTTCTGAGCTCTGGTTTAGGGTTTAGCGTTTAGGGTTTTGGATTCAGGGTTCAGGGTTTAGGTTTCAGGGTTTTGGGTTCAGGGTTTTGGGTTTGGGGTTTTGGGGGCCCACAGGTCCATGAAAGACGTTATATGAGGCATAATGGAAACTCCTTCAAGCGGGTTATAAAGGGGATGATATAAGGGCGTATTATAGGGGTTATTAAGGGAAATACTAGGAGTTTAGACTCTGGCTCATATCATCACGAGTAGTCTGGTTGAGGTCCTTGTTTTTGTTGCCGCCGCCGTCGTCGCCGCCGTCGTCGCCACTACCACAATCACCACTATGCTGACTGCTGCTTGTGCTGGTGGTCCTTCTCCTAAACCCTAAACCCTAAACCCTAAACCCTTAGTGGTTTGTGATGGTTATGATGGGACTTGCAACAATGGTGGTAGCGGTGGTTCGGCGGCGCTGCTGTTTTGTTGCCTCCTGGTTACACTGCCCAACATGCTAGTATGATTCCTACTAGTACTACGGTTATTACGATCATTCCTATTGTTATAGGGTTATTCTTATTATTGTTACTATTATTACGATTATTCCTATCATTATTATTAATATAGGGTTTATTACTATTATTACTGCTAGCATTATTACTATTGTTACTATTATTACGATTATTGGTATCATTATTGTTATAGGGTTTTTTACTACTGATGTTTCCCCAGTTTTGTCCTTTGGATGCCCAAACAATGGACCCCTCCCTTCTGGAAATCGTCAGTTGATGCATTTCGTTTTCTGGGAGTCCAGGCTTCATGCAGTCCCAAACCCAGGTTCAATGACGAGGGGGACAAGGTCAAGGTGTACATCACCTTTCCAGATGCCGCAGCCAGCAGTTCCTGAGCTTGCTTCAAAGCATTTCTTTGTTGAATGCTTACGGAACTTTCTATGGGGGGAGAGGAAAAGCTTTGCTGGCCACGAAATACGCCATTATGGGTTCTACATTCTCTCGAGAGCGTTTTGTCTCCTTAACCTAGTACTCAGAAGCCTAGACGAGCCAGAAAAGCCATTCTTGCCTAAAGATAGCATGTTCGAATTATTCCGAAATTCATATGTCTCCTTACATATCACAAACTAGTACAGATTTTTCTGAATACGCCTAGGCAAACCTGAGCTATCGATTTGGCCCAAGACTGCTGACCCACAGTACACAGACCAAGGTCTGGGCAAGAAGGAAGCTACTTGCAGCTGTTCAGCCGAGGGGTGTAGGGAGTTCGAGGGTTTTATGGGTGTCGGCTTCCCCTAAACCCAAAACCCTAAGCCCTGAACCCATAGCTCTAAGCCCTAAACCCATAGCCCTAAGTCCTAAACCCACACCCTAAGCGTTTGGATCTAAGGGTTCAAGTTAAGGATCAGGTGCAAGCAGGAGCTATGTTCCCAGTCGTATGCCTCATGTCATTCCCCCTTGCAGTAACACGCGGTTTAGGACTCAGGCTTATAATGGCCCCGTAATAATTGCCCTTTAAGGACAGTTACTGGGACGTCGAAAGTCCCAGTCGTACCCGCTCGTGCAGTTGCCATCCGGGGACGGTATAAATTGCGTAGTAAAGCCCTTCCTGAGCCCCCATGTGCTTTTTCAACATGTTTTTGTATGCGGATAGAATCATTGGAACCCTCGGCAAAATCCATTGGAGATTCTTGCAACGCTTTGTCAATTTTCCTCGTGCATGCATTTTTGAAACGAATTCCATGGACCTGGAATACTCCTATCAACTTAGGAAATTCTTTTGAACCTTTATTGTAGCAACACCCCAAGGCTATGATTCTTATGGGTCTAAGGGCATTGCAGAATCCTTCGACCCGAAACCCGAAACGCGAGACCCCTACCCCGCAAACCCTAAGCCGTAAACCCTAAACCCACTAGGCGCTGGATGTCAGCTTCGAGTACCAAGCGTTTGACCTCAAGCGACTTGTCAAATTTTATAGCATTTCCTCATTCTACATATATATATATATGCTCATGTTAGATGTATGTATATATATATATACATACATATTGGGGGACGTAGTTAGTCTCAGGGGTGCAGGAGTATCTGATATTGGTATGAAGGGACCCCCATCAACCCTTATTTAAACTCATTTTTCATTTTGTTTCCCGTTTTCATGTCCGTTAGATTCTCCAGTGTGGAGTTGAGGGCGAAGAATACCCCCATCCCCCGGGAGAAGTTATTATTCGGGCAGTGGAGGGGTTATTTGTTTCCAGAGGAGGGGATCGCTATTTTCCAGCCCCCTCTCCGACATCCAGGCACAAATCAAAGCCAGGCATGCGTCTCTAGCATGCATATGTGATGCAGCAGTAGCCGGGTTACACATGAGCTATAGTATAAATTCCTAGTCTCCTCTTGAATAGCCCTACAGTACTCCCTTATACAGTCCCCTATATAAACCTTTTTTAAGGAGTTTAGACCCTAAATGCCAAAACCCTATATATAATCCCCTATATAACCTGATTGAAGGCGTTTAAAAAATACAGCTCACGTGGGAAGGAAGCAAAAGTTTCAGAAGTTGTCGCATTCTTTCGGCAGAGCTCCGAAAGCCTAAGCCCAGAGGAACCTGAGCTCTCAGTTTCGAGATTTTTGGGTTTGGGGTTCAGGATTTTGGGTTCAGGGTTTAGGGTTCAGGTTTTGGGGTTTAGGGTTCAAGGTTTGAGGTTTGGGGTTCAGGATTTGGGGTTTTGGGGTTGCCAATGGACCTGCAAACCCTAAAATTTGCGTGGCGCCGAACCCTGCTTCCGAAACGGTCAAACATCACTGAGGCTCCGCACAGGGCAAGAGAGCTTTCGCCTTCGCATCGAGTCTTGCTTGGGTGTACGTACCCAAACTGTCACAATAGGGTTTTGGGGTTTATTGTACTGTACGTATATAAGGGTTGAAGGGGATACTTTAGGCGGACTCTCCACCCTGGAATAGTGGTATAATAGGAATATAAGAGGACCCTACTTAAACTGTACGCATCTACAGCAGGTTTCGGGCTGAGGGTTTTAGGCATTCAGATTTAAGGTTTAAGGTCTGAGGTTGAGGGCTTGGGGTTTAGCTATGGAACCGTCAACCCTATGACATATTGCCATATTCCACACCAAGAGCCAGTAAGGTGGTATCTTAAGACGGGAGTTACCTGCCCGCGTCTTGCTGCAAGCTGTTGCCTCGTTATTGTTGGTTCTTTGTACAGAGTGGGGGAATGGCTCCACAGGGGTAGGTTAAGGGTTTAGGGTTTAGGTTCTTGTATCCTCAATCTCTATATAAGCCCCCTAATAAACGGCCATGAACATTTACTTGTCATAGGGCCTTCAGACCTACTCTAGTCCCTACATCATCCCCAGAAATGTAGTACTTCCACCCCAAACCTACTTTAGTCCCTACATGATCCCCAGACAGGTAGTACTTTCTATTTTCTTTTCCATGTCTTCATTCTCTACCATAAGCCTCATACCCTAAACAGTACTTTGCATTTTCTTTTCCATGCGCCATAGCGGCACCGAGATAGTTCCCGTTCTTCCGGGGGCTGAAGGTGTTGGGCGGGGTTCAGGGTTTCAGAATTTAGGGTTTAGGGTTTAGTGGCTGCAAGAGGGTTTGGGGGAATCATGGCATGGCGCCCTCCAGGATTTAGAAAGTAGATGGATGAAGGACTCCTACGTGGAGGGGGCTTCGAAAGTATACAGTATACTTGTCTTTCCCCTGACCCTCCAAGGAAGCAAATCTGAAAACGCCCCGCAGGAGCTTCAAACCCCAGACCCAAAATCCAAAAGAATCACATGGCCTCTGCAAACTATTAGTTGATTCTTGAGGACCATTGGGGCTCATGAGGCTGGCTTGAGTGTATTAGGCACTCCTTAGTTTGCAGGTCCTTTTGAAGGAGGCTACGGGTAGTTATTTGAAACAGTAAAACTCCTGTAGCCCTTAAGCCCCGAAGCCTAAAACCCTTGAACAATCACCCATCCTAAATGTTGGCTTGGGAGGGGGGGGTACGTGCTTCAGCCAATATTTTCAAAGCCATTTTTGGAACATGTATGGGGTACATGTTAAGGGGGTCAAAAAAATGGCTTGGTAGACGTGAGAGTTCCTCCAAGCCATTTTAATTGGAAATCTCTAGGATACATGCTGAGGGGATTAAATGGCTTAGCAAGGGGGGGGGACGTTAAATGGCTTGGGTTCTTGGCGTTTTTTGGTAAGGTGTCCAAGTAGAGGTCTTAGGAAGACAGGGGGGCACGTCGAAAATGGCTCCAGCCATTTTCACGTCCCCCCCCTTAAAGCATGGGCGAT